>JAPZIH010000390.1:0-27438 GCA_027410445.1 Discoglossus pictus
AATCCTGTACCATAGCGCCAATCCTCTACCATAGCGCCAATCCTGTACCATAGCGCCAATCCTCTACCATAGCACCAATCCTCTACCATAACGCCAATCCTCTAACTTTAATTATTATTGTCCCATTCAGGAATTACCCAGAATGCCTAGAATGTTATGTCATTTCTCATTTTTCTTCTACACTTTCTTATGTGCTAATGGCGTCCATGACACTCCCATGAGAGGAAAAGCGTGTAAATGAATGTTTATTAGGAGCCTGGTCCTTTAGGAGACCCCGTGCCACAGAGCTGACCTACTACTGGTGTAATGGGAAATCTTGTCTAGATTTACAGTAGGAGACCATGCAAGGAGGATCTTACAACCTAAGATCTAATATCCTACTGATATAATGGGAGATCATTTCCAGTATATATGGTAATGTGGTGGGAGACCCCAGCCCAAGGAGCTTATACTACCGTGGCATGGTGCTAGGTGGGATTTGTATTCCCTAATTATCTATTGTATATATTCAGACCCTTTCACAAGGGGTTTATTTCAAGACATTTAATGTAAGAACCTTTCCCAAAACACTTAAATTTTAGTGGAGCTTAAAGTCTATTAGTATAATGGGAGAGCCTGTACCAAGGAGCTTACAATCAATAGTTTCATGGTAGACATTATCCCAAGGAGGTTATCAGCTGGTCATACAATGCAGCTTACAGTTGGGTGGTATAACGGAAGACCATGCTCCATGGTATATAACATTATTATATACATTGTAGCTGTATATTAGGAGATCCGACCACGGGAGCTCACAATCTAGTTATTCTTATACACACTATAGTTGAGCTGTATATTATGGGAACCTTCCAATAGGACTTCACATTTTGCATAAACATATCCAGGACTTGGGGTGGGGCCCTGGGGGGCCCTAGCTTTACATTCCAATGAACAGGATCTGCCGGTGGGACATCTGTTTTCTAATGAAATGAATAATATTCGCCCCTCCCAGGGTCAGAGGTAATTATACTCCCTACAGGGGCAAAAAGGGGCAAATCTCACTAACAACCAACAGCCAGTAGGGGATCCTCTGGTCCTATATACCATATTAGATTTATATACAGATAGTATGGGATCCTATATACAGTGTTAGACCCCATAGCCCATATCAATGGTACTGTTGGGTTTATACACATGTAGTATGGGATCCTCTGGTCCTATATACCATATTAGATTTATATACAGATAGTATGGGATCCTATATACAGTGTTAGACTCCATAGCCCATATCTATGGTACTGTTGGGTTTATACACATGTAGTATGGGATCCTTTGGTACTATATACAGTGTTGGACTCCATAGCCCATATCTATGGTACTGTTGGGTTTATACACATGTAGTATGGGGTCCTATATACAGTGTTAGACTCCATAGTCCATATCTATGGTACTGTTGGGTTTATACACATGTAGTATGGGATCCTTTGGTACTATATACAGTGTTGGACTCCATAGCCCATATCTATGGTACTGTTGGGGTTGTACACATGTAGTATGGCATCCTTTGGTACTATATACAGTGTTAGACCCCATAGCCCATATCTATGGTACTGTTGGGTTTATACACATGTAGTATGGGATCCTTTGGTACTATATACAGTGTTAGGCTCCATAGCCCATATCTATGGTACTGTTGGGTTTATATACATATAGTATGGCATCCTTTGGTACTATATACAGTGTTAGACTCCATAGCCCATATCTATGGTACTGTTGGGTTTATACACATGTAGTATGGGGTCCTATATACAGTGTTAGACTCCATAGTCCATATCTATGGTACTGTTGGGTTTAGACACATGTAGTATGGCATCCTTTGGTACTATATACAGTGTTAGACTCCATAGCCCATATCTATGGTACTGTTGGGTTTATACACATGTAGTATGGGATCCTTTGGTACTATATACAGTGTTAGACTCCATAGCCCATATCTATGGTACTGTTGGGTTTATATACATGTAGTATGGCATCCTTTGGTACTATATACAGTGTTGGACTCCATAGCCCATATCTATGGTACTGTTGGGTTTATACACATGTAGTATGGCATCCTTTGGTACTATATACAGTGTTAGACCCCATAGCCCATATCTATGGTACTGTTGGGTTTATATACATGTAGTATGGCATCCTTTGGTACTATATACAGTGTTGGACTCCATAGCCCATATCTATGGTACTGTTGGGTTTATACACATGTAGTATGGGGTCCTATATACAGTGTTAGACCCCATAGCCCATATCTATGGTACTGTTGGGTTTATACACATGTAGTATGGGATCCTTTGGTACTATATCAAGTGTTAGACCCCATAGCCCATATCTATGGTACTGTTGGGTTTATACACATGTAGTATGGGGTCCTATGTACAGTGTTAGACCCCATAGCCCATATCTATGGTACTATTGAGTTTATACACATGTAGTATGGCATCCTTTGGTACCATAGCCCATATCTGGGGTGTTGTTGGGTTTGGGTGAGCCTCAGACCCCTCTCCCAGCCCCCCTTATCTAACGATCTTCCTCCTCCTCTCTCCCGGTCTCACATTAGCATTTGGCTCAGACCTCGTTACTTTATGCGCATCTCATCCCTTTGAAGCCATTGGGTGTTAGACCCCCCACCTCCTCCTAATCTACCTGCCCTGTGAGACCTGATCTGTCAGGACCCTGTAACCCTTTCCTGGCCTCACCTGAAGAGTGTCAGACAAAGTGATTGCCGCCAGACGCCCACAATACAGGGCCCCCACAATACAGGGCCCCCCACAATACAGGGCCCACCACAATACAGCCCCCCCCCCCCCCCCCCCCAAGTCTTGGCACAGACTAGTAAAATAAACAGTAGAAAATATAAATATGGCGGCCGGAGTCTGGACACAAGAAATCCCTGGAAATGTAAGACTTTATCATCAGGATTGTTGGGTGAATAGAATTAGAGGTTTGGTAAAACTATCATTTGAAAAGAACCAATGGGTCCATCCAGATCTCTCATTGGATCTACCCGAAGGCCATAATTCCTCAGCATAGCGTTACACCCCTTTTTTGTACTGGTCACTCTGACATCACCTCTTGTTCTGGAAGGATCCGCCACATATTTTCTACCAATCCCTGGGGCTAACCTTATGGGCCAGATGCACTAAACAGGAATTGACGAGGCTGGCTACTACTCCGTGAGCCTCACAGTATTCATTAAGATCTCGTAATTATGATGAGGCTAATGAAAGAAAATCATTGTTGTATATGATAACCTTAGATAAAGTATGTCCATCATGGTGACATCACGTGTTTGATACGTGTCCTTGTGAAAAAATGATAATAATAATGGGATATTTAGAAACTATACATTTATACTAAATCCCACATTGTTTTAACTTAAATCCTGACTTCTTTACACAATTGTAATATTACCCAGCACTAGGCCTCAGCTAAAAATGGCCGGAATTGGTGCTTGTTGTTCTTTATTCGTTCAGTCATGTCCGGGTCTCTGTGACCCTATGGATCGCAGCATACCAGACCCATCTGTCAGCCATTGACCCTCAAGCTCATGTTCATTGCATCAACTACCTCCGATACCCATCCTCGTCTCTGGTGCCCCCTTCTTCATGAGCCTTCAACCTTTCCCAGCATTAGAGTCTTTTCTAGGGAATCCTGTCTTCTCATGATGTGGACAAACTATTTGAGCTTCAGCCTCATGATCAAACCTTCCAGTGAACAGTTTGTCTTGATTTCCTGTAGTACTGATTTATTGGATCTTCTTGCAATCCACGTTTTCTCCAACACAACAATTCAAAGGCGTCAATTCTCCGGCGCTCAGACATCTTCATGGTCCAGCTCTCACATCCGTATGTTACTGGGAATAACTGAGGTCTAACTAGCCCGACCTTTGTTATTAATGTAATATCTTTACTTTGTAATAGCTTGTCCAGATTTACTATAGCTTTCCCAGAAGCAGATGTCTTTTAATTTCATGGCTGCCGTCACCATCTGAAGAGATCTTCTGTTCTACTCCCACAAAATTAAACATCTCTTGTATATAGAAAAAACATACATATTATATATCGGTGTACTCCTTGGCCATGTAAGGGTTAAAACAATATTATAAAAACACATCTTTATAAGAATTTCTCCTGAAAATATTGAAAAGGAAAACAAAGAAGATGTTAATTAAAACTTTCCATTATAACGATATGGTCCATTGTGAGTGATCTTAATGTGTAGAAACATCTAGAAGGAATTGTCTAAGAAAACGAATTGGACTTTTCTGTAGAACTGTCCGGCGCGGAGGGACGCCGGGTCTGACGTAGCGCAGCGTGACCCAGCGGAGCCTAGGCGCTCCTGATTGGCTGGGAGTTGGCCTCACTCTGCGCCGGCCATTGGCCAGATAAGCAGCTCACGCTGGTGCTCCCGTGTATGTACATATTAACCCCATAAATCCTAGGCCTACTTGTGTCCATACCAGTAGCTTCCCTGCTGTGTGTGCGTGTGTGGTCGTGTCTGTCTGTGTTTGTCCTGTGTGTGGTTGCGTTTTGTCATGGACCCTGGGGGTTAGAACCAGGGCTTTAAGTCATGGAGTTAGGTGGGTCCAGGACAGAATGGACCCAGGGCAGCTAAGTGGGAGTGTGTGCCTGCCAGAGCTCAGTCCCGGCCTGGAGTGACCAGTGACCTGGGCCCAGTGGGTGAGCCATATAGCCTAGTCAGGCCCATTAGTTCCACGGAGCAGTGTGCCAGCCAATAGGGCTATAAAGAGTGTGGGGCCAACGGATAGGGTTTTCGAGAGCCAAGAGCTCACCCCCCCCACCGCAGAGAAGGCAGTGTCAATGGGAGGCGCAGGCGAGGGCCTAGCCATCCGGCCACCAGCCAGCGTCTTGCCCTAAGGCCTGCAGCGGACCCCTGGTTCCAACAGTACCCCTGCTCAGCCCCGGGGCTCTAGGGGTAACAGCAAAAATACAAGGAGCTCTAAAAAAGCTCCTACAGGTTCCCATCACATGGCCCCTGCGGTCCCCACTGCCACACCCACTGCGAGTGGTGCAGGTGTTTTGCAGGGACGACGCACAGCCGGTGAGGAGACTGTTAGGAGCAAAGAGACCACGAGGGGGAGAAGCAATCCTAGAGATCGATGAGCCAACGACAGTCTGGTGGTGATTGGTGAGGTTCCATTGACAGGCACGGTGGCACGGCAGACATGCCCCACCAGGGTCCGGAAGACGACAAACAGGTACAGTACTTTGATCTTTACCTCGACGCCAGCAAAGCGACAAAACCCCCCTGACAAAAGAGTTAGGCCACAGCTCAGCTCTACCAGCCCTGACAAACAGGGTGTCCCTGCGGCGGCTTCAATCAATCCTCGGGATGTAACATTTCGCATGCAGGATCATCCCCATGGGCCGTATCTTTAACAGGAGAATGTCGTTAGCAACGTCGGGCGTTCAACAGCCTCACCAGTACATAACAATGTCGGAAGCAATGAGAGAGGATGCCCGAGTGTGGATAGCATTTCTCCGGGAATTCAATGCTCAATGTGTTGAACGCGCAGCTCGGTCTATATGCAGGCGCGTCGGGTCGGACAGATTCGGAGCCCACTTTAGAGGGTCATGGTGCTCTGCAGCATGGCCTCAGTACTGGGTGTCGGCAGGTCTTACAAATGATTCCACAGTTTTGGAATTGTTTCCCATTGTTGCGGCAGTACACCTGTGGGGTCAAAACTTTAGAGACCGTCTGTGGTTCGGGCAATCAATAGTCTTTTGGCGTCCTTTGGGCTGGTGATTCAGCTGATCCGGCATCTGGTTCTGCACTGCCTTCGCTCGAATATATGGGTGAGAGCAGAACACGTTCCAGATTTAAGCATCGGGGTAGTTGATGCCCTTTCTCGGTTTCAGAAAGCCCAGATCCGAACCCTGGCCCCAGCAGCAAAGGAGTAAGGCGAGAAAATCCCTACAGAACTTTGGGAATTTGCCGCAGGAGTAACGTCATCTGAAGAGAAGTCCGTAGGGGTCCTGCTGTGGTTTCTGATGCAGTGCGCAGAAAGAGGCGATTCCAGGGAAGCGGTGGGTCGGCAATTAACAGCATTGGCCTTCATGTTCAAGCTGGCAGGACTGAAGGACCTAACGAAAGAATTTGTGGTTTGCCCGGTGGTGAAAGGCATGTTTATGGGTAAACGTAGGGTGGACAGGAGGCGTCTAATCACATTCTCACTGCTGTTGCGCCTAGTGGAGGCTTTGGGTATGCTATGCATGGACTCTTTAGAATCCCTGCTTTTCCATACAGCCTTTTCCCTTGCGTTCTTCAGATTGTTCAGGATAGGGGAACTGGTCTCGGCGAACAGGCACGGTTCAGGGGCCTGCTAGCAAGGGACACCGGAAGGTGACAGGTTGTCGGTGTGGTTAAGGAGGTCAAAAACAGATCAAGGTGGTAAAGGAAATGGTCCTGTACAAAGTTGGCACTGAGTGCGAGTGTGAGGTCGTTCTTGCAATAAAGGCCATCAGGCCCTCTGCTTTTTCATGCCAACGGCCAGACTTTGTCTCGATTTCAATTTAAAAGGATGCTGAAGAAGGCCTTGCTGCGTGTGGGTGTGGACCCGGCGGACTTCGGAACTCACACGTTTCGTATTGGGGCCGCTACGGAGGCGGCGAGACTAGGCCTGCCGGAGAGCATGGTTAAAAGAATTGGAAGATGGGAGTCACCACGTTTTTGGGTCTATTTCCGTCCTGGATGAATCATTTATACTGACTTTTTGTGTGTTGCAGAAAAGAAACCGCTATGGATCCGCGGCCATTTTTACATGTATTGGGCCCACCGGTTACCCTCAGTCACTGGAAACAACGTCCAACTGGGCATACCGGAGACAGACCTACAGGTGGCTTGGGTTCCGAGGCTTGAGATGGATACAGGTGAGTGGCCTGTTGGAGAGCACCGCCCATTAACACGGTAGACCTCATGTATTGATTATACACGCTGGGGGCAATGGCATGAGGGTCGTGCCTATGAGAAAGATGTTAAAAGTTGTGAAGAGAGATGTTGAGTTTTGGTTAGATCAATTTCCAGGCCTGTTTGTAGTGTGGTCCGAAAGGATCAAGAGACGATCATGGCGGAAGGCTAGGGATCCGGTTTCAGTTAGGGCCAGACAGAAGATCAACAAACAGATGGCTCGTTTTATACAAAACTTGGATTTTATTACCATTAGGCATCAAGAATTTGAAGGCGCAGATTCCGATGAATTATTTTGTCCCGATAAGGTCCACTTAACAGAGATAGGTTTGGAACTGCTAACTTTAGAGCTTAAGGAAGGGGTATGACAGGCCTTAGCTTTATTGAGTAAAGGGGGGGGGGTCGCAGCCTCAGGAGGGGTCCCTCGCCTGCTCAGTGGCGGGAGGTGAGTTTCCCGGCCCAAATGGCTTAAGTGGGCATTTCCCTGCCTCATGGACGTGCTTTGGAAAAGCCTTGGGGGGCTCTGGGCGCGGGCCCAGATTGTGAGGTTACTGACCTGGCCGGGCTCCTCCTCTGGGACGTTAAAGAAATTGTGTAATAATGTTAATTATGTTTATTTATGGTTATATAAAATTGGTTGCTTTAATAAGGCTGTGGCCCGTATTTCCCAAAGTTTCGGTTGTAGGAATTGTATTAAACGTCACAGAAGAGATTTTACAGTTGCCCATAAACTGGTCCAGTGATATCACCCGAGAGGGTGGAAAGGTGTGGTGCCCATGCCCGCCGATATGGGTGTTATGGAAGGATATCGGGCTGTCCTACTGAATGATACATTAGACTGAGTGATAATGCTATCACCGGTGCAGCAGGTGCAAAGCACCATGACCCTCAAAAGGCGAGGGGCCTCTCCTACTGGCAGCAGCCTGGGGGTAAACAGGAACTCTTGATTTGTTAGAGGAGACGTGCAAACAAATGGAAGGTAATGGAAGTCTAACAGAGATCATTAGTACTTCAGGTTGACGTCCATTGTCCTTTCCTCTCCATCTTATTTACTGGACACCATGATGTTCTGACATAAAGGACACCACATCCAGACACCTTTCTAAACCTGATTTGAGATGTTGGCGGATGAGAAAAAATAAAAGAGGGTGGAAGAGACCCCGTGATATTGGTGCTGAATATTATATCACCAGAGGTTGGGTGTAGATAGTAATCTGTAATCTGATAAGGAAGATGATCTGATGATGACTTGGAGGTACACGAAGGATGGGATAGTCGCTGCTCATCCAGGTGGCATCTTGTTAGTTCATGCTCAGATAAATATTATATCTCGGACATGATGTCCAATTCACAACATGTTATAACAATGTATATAACTAGGGGGACAACACAGGTGAAGGCTCATAGAGAAGTCTTTGAAGCAATGAACATGAGTTTGATGGATCTCTGAAGGGCAAAGGCTGACAGATGTGCCAAGAGTCGGGCATGACTGAATGACTAAACAACAACAAATATAACTAGGAGAGCAGAAGTATAGGTCAGCCTTAATCCATGGGGTCAATGTGAGTTGTAAGGCTGGAATCTGTCTAATACCTTCTGTACTGATGTCAAAAACATATTGGTGAGTCCTCTTACTGGACACATTGAGGTGACATAGAGTAACACCGAGTAACAAAGAGTAACACCGAGTAACAGAGAGTAACACCGAGTAACAGAGAGTAACATAGAGTAACATAGAGTAACAGAGAGTAACACAGAGTAACAGAGAGTAACACCGAGTACACAGGGAGTAACACCAAGTAACAAAGAGTAACATAGAGTAACATAGAGTAACACAGAGTAACACCGAGTAACACCGAGGAAAACCGAGTAACATAGAGTAACACAGAGTAACATAGAGTAACACCGAGTAACTGAGAGTAACACCGAGTACACAGGGAGTAACACCGAGTAACAAAGAGTAACATAGAGTAACATAGAGTAACAGAGAGTAACACCGAGTACACAGAGAGTAACATAGAGTAACAGAGAGTAACAGAGAGTAACACAGAGTAACACAGAGTAACACCGAGTAACAGAGAGTAACAGAGAGTAACACCGAGTACACAGGGAGTAACACCGAGTAACAAAGAGTAACACCGAGTAACAGAGAGTAACAAAGAGTAACACCGAGTAACAGAGAGTAACACAGAGTACACAGAGAGTAACACCGAGTAACAAAGAGTAACACCGAGTAACAGAGAGTAACACCGAGTACACAGGGAGTAACACCGAGTAACAAAGAGTAACATAGAGTAACATAGAGTAACAAAGAGTAACATAGAGTAACATAGAGTAACAGAGAGTACACAGAGAGTAACATAGAGTAACAGAGAAAAACACAGAGTAACACAGAGTAACACCAAGTAACAGAGAGTAACACTGAGTAACAGAGAGTAACAGAGAGTAACACTGAGTAACAGAGAGTAACACAGAGTAACAGAGAGTAACAGAGAGTAACACTGAGTAAAAGAGAGTAACACTGAGTAACAGAGAGTAACACCGAGTAACAGAGAGTAACACTGAGTAACACAGAGTAACAGAGAGTAACAGAGAGTAACACCGAGTAACAGAGAGTAACACAGAGTAACACCGAGTAACATAGAGTAACAGAGAGTAACACCGAGTAACAGAGAGTAACACTGAGTAACAGAGAGTAACACCGAGTAACAGAGAGTAACAGAGAGTAACACCGAGTACACAGGGAGTAACACCGAGTAACAAAGAGTAACATAGATTAACATAGAGTAACAGAGAGTAACACAGAGTACACAGAGAGTAACATAGAGTAACAGAGAGTACACAGAGAGTAACACCGAGTAACAGAGAGTAACAAAGAGTAACACCGAGTAACAGAGAGTAACAGAGAGTAACACAGAGTACACAGAGAGTAACACCGAGTAACAAAGAGTAACACCGAGTAACAGAGAGTAACACCGAGTACACAGGGAGTAACACCGAGTAACAAAGAGTAACATAGAGTAACATAGAGTAACAAAGAGTAACATAGAGTAACATAGAGTAACAGAGAGTACACAGAGAGTAACATAGAGTAGCAGAGAGTAACACAGAGTAACACAGAGTAACACCAAGTAACAGAGAGTAACACTGAGTAACAGAGAGTAACAGAGAGTAACACTGAGTAACAGAGAGTAACACCGAGTAACAGAGAGTAACAGAGAGTAACACCGAGTAACAGAGAGTAACACCGAGTAACAGAGAGTAACACTGAGTAACACAGAGTAACAGAGAGTAACACAGAGTAACACCGAGTAACAGAGAGTAACACAGAGTAACACAGAGTAACAGAGAGTAACAGAGATTAACACCGAGTAACGGAGAGTAACACTGAGTAACAGAGAGTAACAGAGAGTAACACTGAGTAACACTGAGTAACAGAGAGTAACAGAGAGTAACACCGAGTAACAGAGAGTACACAGAGAGTAACACTGAGTAACAAAGAGTAACACCGAGTAACAGAGAGTAACAGAGAGTAACACCGAGTACACAGGGAGTAACACAGAGTAACAAAGAGTAACATAGAGTAACATAGAGTAACAGAGAGTAACACCGAGTACACAGAGAGTAACATAGAGTAACAGAGAGTAACAGAGAGTAACACAAAGTAACACCGAGTAACAGAGAGTAACAAAGAGTAACACCGAGTAACAGAGAGTAACAGAGAGTAACACAGAGTACACAGAGAGTAACACCGAGTAACAAAGAGTAACATAGAGTAACATAGAGTAACAGAGAGTAACACAGAGTACACAGAGAGTAACATAGAGTAACAGAGAGTACACAGAGAGTAACACCGAGTAACAGAGAGTAACAAAGAGTAACACCGAGTAACAGAGAGTAACAGAGAGTAACACAGAGTACACAGAGAGTAACACCGAGTAACAAAGAGTAACACTGAGTAACAGAGAGTAACAAAGAGTAACACTGAGTAACAGAGAGTAACAGAGAGTAACAGAGAGTAACACTGAGTAACAGAGAGTAACACAGAGTAACACTGAGTAACAGAGAGTAACAGAGAGTAACACTGAGTAACACCGAGTAACAGAGAGTAACACAGGGTAACACCGAGTAACAGAGAGTAACAGAGAGTAACAGAGAGTAACACTGAGTAACACAGAGTAACAGAGAGTAACAGAGAGTAACACAGAGTAACACCGAGTAACAGAGAGTAACAGAGAGTAACACAGAGTAACACAGAGTAACACCGAGTAACACCGAGTAAACTTACCGGGATTTGTGGGGTAAATTGGAGTTGGACAAAAAGCCCATTAGTTTACAACTCTAGGGTATTCTTAAATCTTCTCAATTTAACCTTTCAGACAAATTTGTATCTGCTATTTGTTGTTGTTTAGTCATTCAGTCATGTCCATCTCTCCATGACTCTATGGACACCAGGTACATCTCTCAGCGTCACTGCCCCTCTGAGCACCATCAAGCTCATGTTCATTGCTTCAGTGACCTCATCTATTCATCTCCTCCTTTGCTGCTCCCTTCTTCTTGTGCCTTTAATCTTTCCCACCATCAGAGTCTTCTCTAGGGAATCCTGCCGTCTCATGATATGGCCAAAATAATTGAGCTTCAGCCTCATGATGAGACCTTCCTTCCAGTAGACAGTTTGTCTTGATTTCCTGAAGTATTGATTTATTGTATCTTCTTGCAGTCAAAGGGACTCTTAGCAGTCTGCGCCAACACCAAAATTCAAAGGCGTCAATTCTCCGGCGCTCAGACATCTTTATGGTCCAGCTCTCACATCCATATGTTACTACTGGGAATACCAGAGGTCTAACTATGTGGGGCTTTGCTGACAGTGTAATATGTTTACTTTTTACTTACTTGTCCAAGCTTGCCATAGCTTTCCTCCGCAGAAACAAACATCTTTTAATTTCATGGCTGCAGTCACCATCTTGGTCCACATATAGATTCCTCAGGAGGAGGATGAGATGATCTGGTACTCCCATCACTATAAGGACTTGTCACATCTTGTTGTGATCCACCCAGTCAGAGGCTTTAGAATAGTCTATGAATCAGAAGTAAATGTTTTTCTGGATTCTCTGCTTTCTCTGTTATCCAGCGGACATTGGCAATTTGATCTCTTGCGCCTCTTCCTCGGCGGCTCCGGCTTGCACATCTGGTAGTTCCTGATCCATATATTGTTGGAGTCGAGCTTGTAGGATCTTAAGCATTACCTTGCTGGCATGTGAAATGAGTGCAATTGTTCGATATTTGGAGCACTCTTTTTTAGGTTTGGGATGTAGACTGACATCTATTGGCCATTGTTGAGTTTTCCAAATGTGTTGACATAAGACAAGTAACACTTTCACAGCATCATCTTGTGACATTTTTAATAGTTCAACTGGGCTTCCATCACCTCCTTCAGCCTTATTATCAGCAAGACATCCTGGGGCCCATCTCACTTCACTCTCCAAGATGTCTGGCTCCAACTCATTGGACAAACTAATCAGGTCATCACTGCTGCTAAGATCCTTCCTGTATAGATCCTCAGTGTATTCCTGCCGCATCTTCTTTATCTGATCTTCTTCTGTTAAGTCCCTATCATTTTTGTCTTATCACGCTCACTTTGGCAGGAAAGGTGCCTTTTAGGTTCCCAAATTTTCTTGAAGAGATCTCTTGATTTACCCATTCTGTTATCTTCCTCTATCTCTTTACATCGCTCATTGTAGAACGTCTTCTTGCTCCTCTGGAATTCTGCATCCAGTTGGACAAATCTTTCCTTATCTCCACTACCTTTCGCTTTCCTTCTTTACTGGGCTACTTTCAAAGCCTCATCAGAAGCCAGTTTGACTTCTTACGTTTCTTTCTTTTAGAGATATTCTTTGTTAATGCTTCCTGGATAATGTTGCAAACTTCAGTCCAAAGTTCTTCAGACATTCCATCGTCCATGTCTAGTTCTTCAGGCCTTCTATCTTCCATGTCTAGATCTTTAGGCAATCTATCTTCCATGTCTAGTTCTTCAGGCCTTCTGTCTTCCATGTCTAGTACCTTAAATCTTTTCTTCAGTTTAATTCTGATCTTTGCAATAAGACGCTCATGGTCTGAGCCGCAGTCAGCTCCGGGTCTTGTTTTTTGCTGACTGTATAGAGCTCCGCCATCTTTGGCTGCATAGTAAATCTGATGTAGAGTCATCTTGGAGGCTGTGGGAAGATGGTGTTTGTTACGATAAGGGGTTTTCTTGACAAAATTCTACTAATCTCTGACCTGCGACATTTTGTCCTCCAAGGCCACATTTGCCAGTTACTCCCGGTGTCCTTTGGTTCCCCACTTTAGCTTCCAATCTCCTATGATGACAGTAACATCTTTTCTTGGTGTTATATCTATGACGTGTTGAATGTCTTCGTAGAACTGGACATCTTCAGCCTCTTCAGCCTCCATGGTTGGAGCCCAGACTGTGATGGTAAATGGCTTTGCCTTGAATTTGAATTGAAATCATTCTGTCATTTATTGGGCTGTAACCGAGCTCGGCTTTGGCCACTCTTTGATTGACTATGAGGGTGACTCCATTAATTCTTGGGGTGGGGGTTCTTGACCACAATAGAAGATCGGGTGGTTGTCTGATGTGAGATGTCCCATTCCAGTCCATTTAAGTTCACCAACTCCCAGGATATCGATGTGTAGCCTTGTCATCTCATTCTTGACCACATCTAGTTTGCCTTGGCTTATAGTTCTAGTGCTCCGGGTTCATATGCTGATTCGTTCTTTTCAGCAGCGGACTTTCTTTTCCTTTCAGACGCATCCACAGATGGGTGTCCTTTTGGCTTTGGCCCAACTACTTCATTAGATCTGGTGCTACTTCTACTCGCCATCTGCTCTTCCTCAGTAATGTGGCGGCACCTTCTGATCTGAGAGGCTCATCTTCTGGTGCCATATTGTTATGTCTCTAGTTGTGCCTTTCCCTAAACCTATCTTAGCAACGTTACTCGAGTGGGTTGCCAGTTCCTTCTCCAGTGGACAGCGATTTGCCGGACCTCTTTGCCATGACCTACCCATCTTGGCTGACCTTACATAGTATAGCTCACAGCTTTATCGAAGTACACCACAACAAGGTAGCGGCCCAGAAGGGGGAATCTGCTCTACAATATGGCAAAAAATAATAACAGAAGATAAATAACAAGCTATAAAAAGATGTCCTTACCACATGGTATTCCTCCATGTTTTGTGATATTCTAGCATTGATATATAGGTTCCTGGGAATGTTCTTAAGTCGGATTTGTATGTAACTCGGATCCCTGATGAATAATAATAATATTGTAATGGCTCATATGTGGTAATAATAATACAATGTAATAATAATACTCCTGTACTGTAATAAGAAGCTTCAGAAGCGATTGGGCTCTTTCTTTTAATTCAAACAGAACATAAAAAAAAAATTTATACAAAGACCCAGAAACCCCCTGTAATCCTGACCACAAACCTCCCCATATAACCCAGCGACAAAATATGGAAAAGGAATCACCAAAGATACAACCGATCCTCTTTATGGTGGGAGGACTTTGGGGAATGGTTCTCTCCGAGTCGGCCAGTTGGTCCATTGATACCATCATTCCACGTGGGGGCGGCACCGAAGTGAAATATTTTTTTTACAAAAAGATGATAAAAACTCAAAAAACTCATTAGAAAGTAATTTATTTATATTTATTGAAGTTCATCCTCAACACCATTATTTTGTTTTTAATAATTTATTCTACTCACATCTTCAAGGTGCGACCTACATGTGTGGGAACTGCCCAAGACGACTTATACTTGGGGTGGTGGGAAGCAGAGAGGAGAAATATCCCAGACTTGTTATATGGAGGCGATACATAGATAAGCAGCCTTGTTAAATTGCGATTTGGCCAATTGAATAGGGCTCCATATGAACCAATTGAATAGGGCTCTATATAAGCCAATTGAATAGGGCTCTATATAAGCCAATTGAATAGGGCTATATATAAGGGCAAAGCATATTATTTTACAGAAGTTTTTAGTTAGTGAGACCTGGCTTTTGGATAGAAGATCACCAACTAAACACTTCTGTAAAATAATATGCTGTGCCCTTGTATAGAGCCCTATTCAATTGGTTTATATAGAGCCCTATTCAATTGGCTTATATATAGCCCTATCCAATTGGCTTATATAGAGCCCTATCCAATTGGCTTATATGGAGCCCTATTCAATTGGCTTATATAGAGCCCTATTCAATTGGCTTATATATAGCCCTATCCAATTGGCTTATATAGAGCCCTATTCAATTGGCTTATATAGAGCCCTATTCAATTGGCCAAATGCTAATTCTCTAAACCGCAAATTGACTTGTACATGGGATTAAATTGGATTTTTGGGTATTTTAATAATTCGAACAAGGAAAATATATTGCAAATTGCTTTATACATATTTATGTTTTACTTCTACATGGAAACGCACAGATTTAGCTTTTTCTATGTTAATTCAAATAATTATTTACTTTATTATAATGGAGACATGATCTAGTAATTTAGAAGATAAAATGGAAAAAATGAATTGAATGAATTTATATTATGCTATTCACTTAATTTCTTCTCTTTGGAGAAATAGTTGACATTATATTCATTAATAAATGGCTTATGGATTTATTTCTTAAAAAATAAGATAAAAATAAAATATTATATATATATATATATATCATTTTATTGTGCCAAATGTTACTATTGTTGTTGTAAACTTGTTTCTATTCTTGTATATATTTATTAAACATTATATATATTTATTTTTTATTTTTATTGTATCTTCGTATTTTGATGACTTTATATTTATTTGTTATATTGGCAATGGAAACCACTACTGGTATATTACTTTACATCATTACACCTTTAATCAGAATAAGGACCAAGATGATGGCTATGAGTCCTGGACCAGCAAGGCTGAGTTATAACCCTGTATGGTTATACTTGTGATGGTTATTTTGGTCCGTGGGCCGTGGGCTCCTTGGTACCAATCCCCCCCACTTACCTTCTGGTAATTTATGCCAGGACAGATTGGGATATCGAACTGCAGCTTTTATTCATAGCCCCTGACATGAGCCCCCCACTCACACATGTGCATGTTACATATAATGCTCATACATGAAGGAGACCACGTATAGGTTATTTAGTATGTGCATGTTACCTGAGCATGGATATGTCGTAGTTCAGAGCTGCCTCAGGTTCTGCACAAACATGGAGGAGTAACTGACAATCTCGAGAAGTTCCATCATTTATACAGATAAGAATCATCTTGAGTGCTTTTAGAAATACAAATATAGGTGGAAGTTTAGGCAGAAGCTGACCGTGTCCGAGCGTTACATCCTCGTCCAGGGTTTCTTATATAGTTTTTGCTATTTTTATTTCTAAATGGTCTAATTAAGGCGAAATAGGATATATATCCACCCTGAAGTTTTGCAGGGTTGGGCATGGTCAGTACTTGGATGGGAGTCCACCTAGGAATACCAGGAGCTGTTGGCTCTGGCCCACTGGAGAAGAAACTGGCAACCCACTCCAGTATCTCTGCCATGAATACCAAGTGGATCAGCATGGTGTGTTGCAGCCCACGAGATCATAGAGAGTCGGACACGACTGAATGATGCCAACAACACAACACAATATACAAGCAGTGCAAGACTACAATATATTCCAAAAATGTCTGCCATGGTCCTACAGAGAAAACAGTGTAAGAATGGGGTATCCAGTACTGCCCCAATGTCCTTCTTTTGGAGGGACAGCCGCTATCATCAGGGAAAATACGTCTGTCTTTCGAAGAAAAATCGCACATTCAATGGCCAACCCCAGTTTCCAGCCCTGACCATGTCCAATTTCTTTGGCTCCTTCTGATGTTTTCTTTTAGTCCAGGAGGAAAACAGATGTTTGGCGAGTCCGCTCTACAGATTATATGTTTATGTGTAAACGTGTGCACGTGTGTGCATTGGTAATATTTAGTTTACACAGACTGAGGCTAAGTAGTACATCACTCCTCATGCCTCTTGGTCTGTTGAAGCCTTGGGTCGTATGGTATCCAATAAGACAAGACACTGTCGCAAGCTATATATATATATGTATTATTATTATTATCCTTGTTCATGTTTAGTCTCTTTGTGTTCTGTGAAATGATCCAGAGGAAGTCAAATAAAATAAAACAGATCATTATCCTGACTTTCATAGACTTGCTTACCAATGGATCACAACATGGCTAATCCAATCAGACATACAGGACTATGTATACAAAGGTTTGAAGCTTGGATTAATGGATATGTCACAGTTATCATGTACAAATGGTGCCCAGGGCACTCAAGTGAAAAGAAAAGCTCTTCCAAGAAGCTTGCCATTGGATTTGTTAGGAGCCAGTTTGCGCCAAGGAGCTGACATACTAGTGATGTGATGGAAGATCTTCCATTCTAGCTTTACAGTAGGAAACCATACAAGGAGGATCTTACAACCTAATAGTAACGTGGGGGCTCTATCGCATAGGTATTACATCCCAGTGATATAATGGGAGATCATGTTCAAAAAAGTACATTGGGTTATACACAGACAGGAGAGTCCCATTGGGTTACACTCTTAGGAGAGTCCCATTGGGTTATACAGAGATAGGAGAGTCCCATTGGCTTAAACACATACAGGAGAGTCCCATTTGGGTATACACAGACAGGAGAGTCCCATTGGGTTATACACATAGGAGAGTCCCATTTGGTTATACACACACAATAGCGTCCCATTTGGGTTATACACAGATAGGAGAGCCCCAATGGGTTATACACTTAGGAGAGTCCCATTGGTCTTTACACAGACAGGAGAGTCACATTCGTAAATACACAGAAAGGAGAGTCCCATTTGGGTTATAAACAGACAGGAGAGTCCCATTGGTCTTTACACAGACAGGAGAGTCACATTCGTAAATACACAGAAAGGAGAGTCCCATTGGGCTATACACAGATAGGAGAGTCCCATTGATTTATACACAGACAGGAGAGTCCCATTGTCAATACACAGAAAGGAGAGTCCCATTGGGTTATACACATAGAAGAGTCCCATTGGGTTATACACATATAGGAGAGTCCCATTGGTCTACACACAAAAAGGGGAGAGTCCCGTTGGGTTAAACACAGACAGGAGAGTCCCATTGGGTTATATACATAGGAGAGTCCCATTGGGTTATACACATAGGAGAGTCCAATTGGGTTATACACAGGTAGGAGAGTCCCATTGGGCTACACTCAGATAGGAGAGTTCCATTGGATTATACACAGACAGGAGAGTCTTATTCGGCAAAACACAGAAACCTTTGGGTTATACACATAGAAGAGACCCATTTGGTTATACACAGATAGGAGAGTCCCATTGGGTTATACACAGGTAGGAGAGTCCCATTGGGCTATACACAGATAGAATAGACCCAGTGGGTTATACATAGATAGGAGAGTCCCATTAGGCTATACACCGACAGGATAGTTTCATTTAGTTATACACAGACAGGAGAGTCCCATTTGGGTTACACACACATAGGAGAGTCTCATTTGGATTATACACATAAAGGACAGTCCCATTAAGCTATACACATAGGAGAGTCCCATTGGGTTCAACACAGACAGGAGAGTCCCATTGAGTTATACACGGATAGGAAATTCCCATTTGGGTTATACATAGACAGGAGAGTCTCGTTAATTTATACCCATATCGGAGAGTACCATTGGGTTATACAAGGATAGGAAAGTCCCATTGGGCTATACACAGATAGGAGAGTTCCATTGGGTTATACACATAGGAGAGTCCCATTTGGTTATACACAGACAGGAGAGTACCATTTGGGTTATACAACGATAGAAGAGTCCCATTGGGCTATACACAGATAGGAGAGTCCCATTGGCTTATACAAGGATAGGAGAGTCCCATTGGGCTATACACAGATAGGAGAGTCCTATTGGGTTATACACATAGGAGAGTCCCATTTGGTTAAACACAGACAGGATAGTCCCATGTGGGTTATACACAGATAGGAGAATCCCATTTGGGTTATACACAGACAGGAGAGTCCCATTTGGGTTGTACAAGTGTTGTGGACGAAATTCATGAAAATGTATATTATGTCCATGTTGCATTCCTTTCCTTACAATATATCATAAGATAAGGCACTAATTGCTTTTATTCTTTATTTCCTGAGAGTCATAAGATGGCTACTGAGCTGTACCCTGGGAGTCATAAGATGGCTACTGAACTATATCCTGAGAGTCCTAAGATGGCTACTGAGTTGTATCCTGGGAGTCCTAAGATGGCTACTGAATCATATCCGGGAGCTCCCAGATGACATTCATATCCGTGACCAAATAAGGATATGAGCCCCGCCACCTTCCAGAGCCAATCAGAAGCTTCACATAAACTGACCATAATGACATCAACATCCGAGACCAAATATGGAAGGACCCTTCCTACCTTGTCAACCAATCAATAACTCACTCACTGTCTAACAATGAGTCGTACGATTCTTATATCTGATCAACCTATATTATATAAGTTGCTATGTTGTATTTGGGGGGGGTTCGTTCGTTGGTTCGTTCGCTGGGAAGAATACAAGAAGTTTTATACCAGAACTTTTGGGTCTGTGTAAATTCTTGTCTCTGTGTGCACACATGCCCAACAGACGGATGATTTGGACAGGAACAGATATTACATAATGGGATTATTTTTATCCATCCAAAACATTATTGTTTTGGATGGATAAAAATAATCCCATTATGTAATATCTGTTCCTGTCCAAATCATCCGTCTGTTGGGCATGTGTGCACACAGAGACAAGAATTTACACAGACCCAAAAGTTCTGGTATAAAACTTCTTGTATTCTTCCCAACGAACGAACCAACGAACAAACCCCCCCCAAATACAACATAGCAACTTATATAATATAAGTTGATCAGATATAAGAATCGTACGACTCATTGTTAGACAGTGAGTGAGTTATTGATTGGTTGACAAGGTAGGAAGGGTCCTTCCATATTTGGTCTCGGATGTTGATGTCATTATGGTCAGTTTATGTGAAGCTTCTGATTGGCTCTGGAAGGTGGCGGGGCTAATATCCTTATTTGGTCACGGATATGAATGTCATCTGGGAGCTCCCGGATATGATTCAGTAGCCATCTTAGGACTCCCAGGATACAACTCAGTAGCCATCTTAGGACTCTCAGGATATAGTTCAGTAGCCATCTTATGACTCCCAGGGTACAGCTCAGTAGCCATCTTATGACTCTCAGGAAATAAAGAATAAAAGCAATTAGTGCCTTATCTTATGATATATTGTAAGGAAAGGAATGCAGCATGGACATAATATACATTTTCATGAATTTCGTCCACAACACAAGGATAGGAGAGTCCCATTGGGCTATGCACAGATAGAAGAGTCCCATTGGGTTATACACAGATAGGAGAGTCCCATTGGGTTATACACAGATAGGAGAGTCCCATTGGGTTATACACATAGGAGAGTCCCATTGGGTTATACACAGACAGGAGAGTCCCATAGGATTATACATAGATAGGAGAGTCCCATTGGGCTATACACAGATAGAAGAGTCCCATTGGGTTATACACAGATAGGAGAGTCCCATTGGGTTATACACAAAGGAGAGTCCCATTGGGTTATACACATAGGAGAGTCTCATTTGGATTATACACATACAGGAGAGTCACATTCGTAAATACACAGAA
Organism: Discoglossus pictus; assembly: GCA_027410445.1. Taxonomy (NCBI): domain Eukaryota; kingdom Metazoa; phylum Chordata; class Amphibia; order Anura; family Alytidae; genus Discoglossus; species Discoglossus pictus. The sequence goes on from JAPZIH010000390.1 coordinate 20,725, forward strand.
AAGATAGTCCCATTTGGGTTATAAACAGACAGTAGAGTCCCATTGGTCTTTACACAGACAGGAGAGTCACATTCGTAAATACACAGAAAGGAGAGTCCCATTGGGCTATACACAGATAGGAGAGTCCCATTGGGCTATACACAGATAGGAGAGTCCCATTGATTTATACACAGACAGGAGAGTCCCATTGGGCAATACACAAAAAGGAAAGTCCCATTGGGTTATACACATATATGAGTCCCATTGGGTTATAAACAGATAGGAGAGTCCCTTTGGGCTATACACAGAGAGGAGAGTCCCGTTGGGTTAAACACAGACAGGAGAGTCTCATTGTGTTATGTACATAGGAGAGTCCCATTGGGTTATACACAAAGGAGAGTCCAATTGGGTTATACACAGGTAGGAGAGTCCCATTGGGCTATATTTAGATAGGAGAGTCCTATTGGGTTATACAAAGACAGGAGAGTCTTATTCGGCAATACACAGAAAGGAGAGTCCCTTTGGGTTATACACAGATAGGAGAGTCCCATTGGGTTATACACAGGTAGGAGAGACCCATTGCGCTATACACAGATAGGAGAGTCCCATTGGGTTATACATAGATAGGAGAGTCCCTTTGGGCTATACACAGACAGGATAAATTCATTTGGGTTACACACACATAGGAGAGTCTCATTTGGATTATACACATACAGGAGAGTCCCATTGGGTTAAACACAGACAGGAGAGTCCCATTGGGTTATACACGGATAGGAAATTCCCATTTGGGTTATACACAGACAGAAGAGTCTTGTTAATTTATACACATATCGGAGAGTACCATTGGGTTATACAAGGATAGGAAAGTCCCATTGGGCTATACACAGATAGGAGAGTCCCATTGGGTTATACACATAGGAGAGTCCCATTTGGTTATACACAGACAGGAGAGTCCCATTTGGGTTATACAACGATAGAAGAGTCCCATTGGGCTATAAACAGATAGGAGAGTCCCATTGGGTTATACAAGGATAGGAGAGTCCCATTGGGCTATACACAGATAGGAGAGTCCCATTGGGTTATACACATAGGAGAGTCCCATTTGGTTAAACACAGACAGGAGAGTCCCATTTGGGTTATACATAGATAGGAGAATCCCATTTGGGTTATACACAGACAGGAGAGTCCCATTTGGGTTGTACAAGGATAGGAGAGTCCCATTGGGCTATGCACAGATAGAAGAGTCCCATTGGGTTATACACAGATAGGAGAGTCCCATTGGGTTATACACAAAGGAGAGTCCCATTGGGTTATACACATAGGAGAGTCTCATTTGGATTATACACATACAGGAGAGTCCCATTGGGTTAAACACAGACAGGAGAGTCCCATTGGGTTATACACAGATAGTCGAGTCCCATTTGGGCTATACTGTATACAGACAGAAGAGTCTCGTTAATTTATACACAGACAGGAGAGTCTCATTGGGTTATACACATATAGGAGAGTCCCATTTGTGTTATACACATATTGGAGAGTCCCAGTGGGCTATACACAGATATGAGAGTCCCATTTGGGTTATACAAAGATAGGAGAGTCCCATTGGGCTATACACAGACAGGAGAGTCTCATTGGGTTATACACACAGAAGAGAGTCCCATTTGGGTTATACACAGATAGGAGAGTCCTATTGGTTTATACACAGGAGAGTCCCCCTGGGTTATACACAGACACGAGAGTCCCAATGGGTTATACACACAAAGGAGAGTCCCATTTGGGTTATACAGAGATAGGAGAGTCCTGTTGGGTTATGCACAAAAAGGAGAGTCCCATTGGGTTAAACACAGATAGGAGAGTCCCATTTTGGTTATTCAAAGATAGGAGAGTCCCATTGGGCTATACACAGACAGGATAGTCCCATTTGGGTTATACACATATTGGAGAGTCCCATTGGGCTATACACAGATAGGAGTGTCCCATTGGGTTATACAAGGATAGGAGAGTCCCATTGGTCTATACACAGATAGGAGAGTCCCATTGGGTTATACAAAGACAGGAGAGTCCAATTTGGGTTATGAAAGGATAGGAGAGTCCCATTGGGCTATACACAGATAGGAGAGTCCCATTTGGTTATACACATAGGAGATCCCCATTGGGCTATACACAAAAGATGGTCCCAATGGGTTATACACAGATAGGAGAGTCCCATTGGGTTATACACAGACAGGAGAGTCCTATTTGGGTTATACACAGATAGGAGAGTCATATTGGGCTATACACAGATAAGAGAGTCCCATTGGGTTATACACATAGGAGAGTCCCATTGGGTTTTACATAGACAAGAAAGTCCCATTGGGCTATTCACAGATAGGAGATTCCCTTTGTTATATACACAGATAGGAGAGTCCCATTGGGTTATACACAGACAGGAGAGTTTCATTGGGTTATACACATATAGGAGAGTCCCATTGGGTTATAAACAGATAGAAGAGACCCAGTGGGTTATACACAGATAGGAGAGTCCCATTGCGCTATACATAGACTGGAGAGTCCCATTCGGCTATACACATATAGCAGAGTCCCATTGCGTTATACACAGACAGGAGAGTCCCATTGGGTTATACATAGACAGGAGAGTCTCATTGCGTTATACACAGACAGGGAAGTCTCATTGGGCTATACACAGATAGGGGAGTCCCTTGGGTTATACACATAGGAGAGTCCCATTGGGTTATACACATAGGAGAGTCCCATTGGGTTATACACAGATAGGAAAGTCTCATTGGGTTATACACAGACAGGAGAGTCCCATTGGGTTATACACAGATAGGAGAGTCTCATTGGGTTATACATAGATAGGAGAGTCCCATTGGGTTATACACATAGGAGAGTCCCATTGGGCTATACAAAGATAAGAGAGTCCCATTGGGTTATACACATAGGAGAGTCCCATTGGGTTATACACAGATAGGAGAGTCCCATTGGGCTATAAACAGACAGGAGAGTCCCATTGGGTTATAAATAGATTGGAGAGTCCGATTGGGTTATACGCAGATATTAGATTCCCATTTGGGTTATACACAGACAGGAGAGTCCCATTTTGGGTTATACACAGACAGGAGAGTCCCATTCGGCTATAAACAGATAGGAGAGTCTTATTGGGCTAAACACAGATAGGAGAGTCCCATTAAGTTATACACAGATAGGAGAGTCACATTCGTAAAAACACAGAAAGGAGAGTCTCATTGTGTTATACACAGATAGGAGAGTCCCATTGGGTTATACACTTAGGAGAGTCCCATTGGTCTTTACACAGATAGGAGAGTCTCATTGGGTTATATACAGACAGGAGAGTCACATTCGTAAACACACAGAAAGGAGAGTCTCATTGTGTTATACACAGATAGGAGAGTCCGATTGGGTTATACACTTAGGAGAGTCCCATTGGTCTTTACACAGATAGGAGAGTCCCATTGGGTTATATACAGACAGGAGACTCACATTCATAAACACACAGAAAGGAGAGTCTCATTGTGTTATACACAGATAGGAGAGTCCAATTGGGTTATACACTTAGGAGAGTCCCATTGGTCTTTACACAGATAGGAGAGTCCCATTGGGTTATACATAGACATTAGAGACATTCGTAAATACACAGAAAGGAGAGTAACATTTGGGTTATACACAGATAGGAGAGTCCCATTGAGTTATACACAGACAGGAGAGTCCCATTCGGCAATACACATAAAGGAGAGTCCCATTGGGTTATAGACAGTTAGGAGAGTCCCATTGGGTTACACACACATAGGAGAGTCTCATTTGGATTATACACATACAGGAGAGTCCCATTTGGGTTATACACAGACAGAAGAGTCCCATTGGGTTATACACAGACAGGAGAGTCCCATTGGGCTATACACAGATAGGAGAGTCCCATTTGGGTTATACACAGACAGAAGAGTCCCATTGGGCTATACACAGATAGGAGAGTCCCATTTGGGTTATACACAGACAGGAGAGTCCCTTTGGGTTATACACACACAGGAGAGTCCCATTTGTGTTATACACATATTGGAGAGACCCATTGGGCTATACATAGATATGAGAGTCCCATTGGGTTATACAAGGATAGGAGAGTCTCATTGGGTTATACACACACAGGAGAGTCCCATTTGGGTTATACAGTGGGTGTGTATAAACCAAATAGGACTCTCCTGTCTGTGTATAGCCCAATGGGACTCTCCTGTCTGTGTATAAACAAATGGGACTCTCCTATGTGTATAACCCAAATGGGACTCTCCTGTCTGTGTATAACCCAATGGGACTCTCCTATGTGTTTTACCCAATAGGACTCTCCTGTCTGTGTATAACCCAAATGGGACTCTCCTACGTGTATAGCACAAGTGACTCTCCTATCTGTGTAAAGCCCAATGGGACTCTCCTATGTATATAACCCAAGTGACTCTCCTATCTGTGTATAAACCATTGGGACTCTCCTATATGCATAGCCCAATGGGACTATCTTATCTGTGTATAGCCCAATGGGACTCTCCTATCTGTTTATAGCCCAATGGGACTCTCCTGTCTGTGTATAACCCAATGAGACTCTCCTGTCTGTGTATAACCCAATGGGACTCTCCTGTCTGTGTATAGCCCAATGGGAATCTCCTATCTGTGTATAACCTAATGAGACTCTCCTATGTGTATAGCCCAATGGGACTCTCCTATCTGTTTATAGCCCAAGGGTAGAGATGTCGCGAATAGTTCGCCGGCGGACTGTTCCCGGCGAACATAGCATGTTCGCGTTCGCGGCGAACTGCGAACATATGCGATATTCGACCCGCCCCTATACTTTATCATTGAGATACTTTGACCCTGCAACTCACAGTCAGCAGACACATTCCAGCCAATCAGCATCATACCCTGCCTTCCACACCCTTCTACCTCATGGACAGCAGCCATTTTGGAATCATAACTAACTTGCAGTCTTACTGAGAGGAGGCTGAGTGTAGGTGATACTGCATCAATAGCGAAAACCATAGCTAGGCTACTGTACACAGTGTGCAATACAGTCCTGAAGGACTCTTTTTATCTTTGCTGCAAGGACACCCCTGTGTCTTTACCCCCCTTATCATCATCCTCCCCTCACCTTAGCACCCAACCCTAACACCCCTCACACTTATCCCTAACACCTAACCCTAACATCCCTCACCCTAACACCTAAGCCTAACCCCTCTTACACTTATCCCTAACACCCCTCACCCTAACACCAAACCCTAACACCCCTCACACTTATCCCTAACACCCCTCACCCTAACCCTAACACCCCTCACACTTATCCCTAACACCCCTTACCCTAACCCTAACACCCCTCACACTTATCCCTAACACCTAACCCTAACATCCCTCACCCTAACACCTAACCCTAACACCCCTTACACTTATCCCTAACACCCCTCACCCTAACACCTAACCCTAACACCCCTTACACTTATCCCTAACACCCCTCACCCTAACACCTAACCCTAACACCCCTCACACTTATCCCTAACACCCCTCACCCTAACCCTAACACCCCTCACACTTATCCCTAACACCCCTTACCCTAACCCTAACACCCCTCACACTTATCCCTAACACCTAACCCTAACATCCCTCACCCAAACACCTAACCCTAACAACCCTTACACTTATCCCAACACCCCTCACCCTAACACCTAACCCTAACACCCCTCACACTTATCCCTAACACCCCTCACCCTAACCCTAACACCCCTCACACTTATCCCTAACACCCCTTACCCTAACCCTAACACCCCTCACACTTATCCCTAACACCTAACCCTTACATCCCTCACCCTAACACCTAACCCTAACACCCCTTACACTTATCCCTAACACCCCTCACCCTAACACCTAACCCTAATACCCCCTTACACTTATCCCTAACAGCCCTTACCCTAACACCTAACCCTAACATTCCTTACCCTAACACCCATCACACTTATCCCTAACACCCCTCAACCTAACCCTAACACCCCTCACACTTATCCCTAACACCCCTTACCCTAACCCTAACACCCCTAACACTTATCCCTAACACCTAACCCTAACATCACTCACCCTAACCCTAACACCCCTTACACTTATCCCTAACACCCCTCACCCTAACACCAAACCCTAATACCCCCTTACACTTATCCCTAACAGCCCTTACCCTAACACCTATCCCTAACAGCCCTTACCCTAACACCCCTCACACTTATCCCTAACACCTAACCCTAACATCCCTCACCCTAACACCTAACCCTAACACCCCTCACACTTATCCCTAACACCCCTCACCCTAACACCTAACCCTAACATCCCTCACCCTAACACCTAACCCTAACACCCCTTACACTTATCCCTAACACCCCTCACCCTAACCCCTAACCCTAACACTCCTCACACTTATCCCTAACATCCCTCACCCTAACCCTAACACCCCTCACACTTATCCCTAACACCCCTTACCCTAACCCTAACACCCCTCACACTTATCCCTAACACCTAAACCCAATGGGACTATCTTATCTGTGTATAGCCCAATGGGACTCTCCTATCTGTTTATAGCCCAAGGGGACTCTCCTGTCTGTGTATAACCCAATGGGACTCTCCTGTCTGTGTATAACCCAATGAGACTCTCCTGTCTGTGTATAACCCAATGGGACTCTCCTGTCTATGTATAGCCCA
>JAPZIH010000391.1:0-27375 GCA_027410445.1 Discoglossus pictus
AAGCCTGGATACTTATGGACAAAGCGTTGTACGATCAGATTACACACATGTGCCATGCACGGCACATGCGTCAACTTGCCCAAATTCAATGCCGCCAACAAATGTCTTCCGTTGTCACAAACCACTTTGCCAATCTCTAGTTAGTGCGGAGTCAGCCATTGATCCACCTGTGCGTTCAGGGCGGACAGGAGTGCTGGCCCGGTGTGACTCTCTGCTTTGAGGCAAGTCAACCCCGGCATGACACTGCCGTATGCGGGATGTGGAATAGTATCTGGGGAGCTGGGGGGGTGCCGTTGATGTGGAGCAAGACGCAGCAGCAGAAGAGGACTCAGCTGAGGAGGTTATGGAAGAGGATGGAGTAGGAGGAGTAGAGGAGGTGGCAGCAGGCCTGCCTGCAAGTCGTGGCGGTGTCACCAACTCCTCTGCAGAGTCACGCATTCCAAGCTTGGCAGGCGTCAGCAGGTTTGTCCAATGCGCAGTGTAGGTGATATACCTGCCCTGACCATGCTTTGCAGACCAGGTATCATTGGTCAGATGGACCCTTGCCCCAACACTGTGTGCCAGAGATGCCATTACTTCCTTTTGCACAATTGAGTACAGGTTGGGGATTGCCTTTTCGGCAAAGAAATTTCGGCCGGGTACCTTCCACTGCGGTATCCCAATCGCTAAAAACTTTTTGAACGCCTCAGACTCCATCAGCTTGTATGGTAAAAGCTGGCGGGCCAAGAGTTCAGACAAGCCAGCTGTCAGACGCCGGGCAAGGGGGTGACTTTGTGGCATTGGCTTCTTACCCTCAAACATGCCCTTGACAGACACCTGACTGTGGGGAGATGAGCAGGAACAGCAAGAGGCGAGAGACGGAGTGGTGGAGAGTTGAGAGGGGGCAAGGAGGACAGCAGTGATGATGTGGATGAAGATGCTGGACCAGGAGAAGGATGGCGGCTTTGAGTTTGTCTGCTGCTTGTACTCATGTGTTGATCCCATTGGCGTTTGTGATGTGACATCATGTGCCTTCGCTAAGCAGTTGTACTTAGGTGGGTGTTGGACTTCCCACGACTCAGTTTCTTTTGGCACAGGTTGCAAATGGCATCGCTGTTGTCAGAGGCAGACACACACAAAAAAATGCCACACTGCTGAGCGCGGCGGTGACGGCATTCTGGTGGTGGCAACAGCATGCGTTGATTGGCGTGCTGTCTGGCTGACCCCGGGTGTTGATGCATGCTGTCTGACTGTGCCACTAGCTTGTTGCGATGACCTCCCTCTACTTCCAACTCATCTCCTCCTCCTCTCTGTCTCCCCATCTGAACTTTCCCCCTGTTCTTCTTCTCTTCTAGCAGGCACCCACGTGACATCCACGGACGCATCGTCATCATCATCATCCGCCTCACTTGTATATGACAACTGAACAAAGGAAGCAGCAGCGGGTACATCATCATCATCACATCGTACGTACATGTGTGTAATGCTGCCTGACTGAGACATATCCCTGTTATCTACATTCTCTGGCAATAATGGTTGCGCATCACTCATTTCTTCAAACTGATGTGTAAATAACTCTTCTAACTGATCAATTGAATTGGCTGTGGTACTAGTGTTGGTGGTGGCGGCAGGCGGGTGAGTGGTAACTTGAGAGGTGCCCGAAGCTAAGCTGGAGGAGGATGGTGCGTCAATGTTCCAAGCGGAAGCTGTAGAAGATTGGGTGTCCTGTGTTAGCCAGTCAACTACGTCCTCTGAACTTTTCAAGTTCAGGGTAACTGGCCTCTGAACACTGGGCATTATTGTAGGGCCAAAGGGAATCACAGCACCACGACCACGAGGTCCTCTGCGGGGTGTCCTGCCTCTGCCTGTCATTTTTTTAAAATTTGGACTGTTGGTACCCCAACTAGACTGGATTGGTTGAACTTGGCACAGTGTATTTTAAAATTATGAGAAAAACTGTTCTGTAAACTAAAGAAAAATCATTTTAGGAGGGTGAGAGATAAAGAAACCGGATGGGGGGATACCGAGCAGAGCACACCATCTAAAGCCCACTGGGAGACAAACTCATCCATTCCCCCAGTGGACAAAGCCAGGTAGTACTCTGCCCGGATACGGGAGCGCACCAGCACCCGGAACATGGCCTCAGGTGACAAGGGAACCCCTTCTATCAAACACTGCTTCCTGGACTTATATATAGCCAATTTGGCTAATGCCAGGAGCAGGTTGACGAGGAGGTCCCTGGCCTTATTGCCCCGGGACACTGGGCGCCCAAAAATAAAAATGTGAGGGGAGAAATGCAGCCAGAACTGCAGGAGGAGGCCCCTCAAAAGTGACAAGAGGGGCTGCAGTCTGGCGCATTTAAAATAAATAAAATACACGGACTCTCCCTTGCCACAGAATGGACAAGTGGAGGGAGAGTCCGTGAATTTAGCTAAGTACTCTCCCGTGCTCAGTGCACCATGGAGCACTCTCCAACTCAAGTCCCCGGTGGGTCGTGGAACTAAATCAGAATAAAGTTCCCTCCACCGGGGCCTCTTGCCCTCGTCAGCTGGTAGGACCCGCCTCCAGATGGTATCGGGACGGGTCACGAGGGCAAGGAAGTGCACTGTATGGAGCACGAGAGAATATAAGCTCTTCCTCGGCATGCCGCGAAAGCATGCCGAGGGTATGTCCCTCAACTTCGAGAGGTTGGGGACAGGAGGAGCCTGAGGGGAAACACGGGGCTTGTGTCCAATGCAAACAGCCGGAGCAGGGGTGTTGAAAGGTGCATGTGGCACTCCGGCCTGCAAAGCCCCGCGAAGGAAGGTGCGCGAGTCGGGGGAGATGGCATCCCTAATCTCCTGGAGCAAGCGCCCTGAGACTTTGGGTGTCACATATCCCAAACGGAGCGCAAGCTCCTGGGGTGACACCCAATCAGAACGCCCGTATTCCAAGAGATCCCCGACTCGGGTCATCCGTGCATGACTAAGGCGGCGGATGATACTGGGGGACTGTAACATTGGAGCCCCCCACTGCTGGATTAAATAGCAGGGGCTCCGTGAATATTTCATCCCCCAAAGGCACGCCCTGCCTGGTCACGGAGACCATGCTCCAGGCCTTGAGGGTTTCCTGGTAGTATGCCGGCAACACAGAGAGGTCTTTTCCAAACCCCTCGGGCCTGATCAGAAATAATTGCCGGTAATACCCCAGGTTGCGCAACTGGCGATAACAGCTGGATGCCAGTGCGCACCACTACGGAGAGGGATCTGCATATAGGTATCTCTGCAGGTACTGAAGGCGGAAGGTGGACAACTGGGAGCACACACAAACTACTCCCTGTCCACCCTCCACCAAAGGCAGACTTGCCACCCCTGCAGAGACCCAATGCCTTCCCATCCAGAGGAAATCTAACAAATTCCTCTGGATATTGATGACAAACTCGGGGGTCGGACTCAGACAAATCAGCCGGTGCCAGATCTGAGAAGCCACCAGCTGATTCACCACTAGAGTCCGCCCCCTAAGGGAAAGCATTTTTGCTAGACCCCTCCATCGTCCCAGACGAGAGAGGACACTGCCCTCTAACTCCCTCCAGTTGTCTGGGACGGAAGCGTCCGCAGCGGACAGGTAGACCCCCAGATATTTAATGACATCTGCCTCCCACGTGATGTCACGAAACGTGGGAGGCAAAGAGTCTACCTGTAAATTACCCTCTAAAAGGCCTGTGCATTTGGACCAGTTGATCTGAGTGGAGGAGGCAGCTGAATATACCTCCTGGCACTGTTTTGCCAGCTCAAGATCAACTGGATCCTGGGCCACGAGGAGCACATCGTCAGCATAAGCTGAAAGGACAATCCGCATGTCTGGATCTTTTAGCACCAGCCCTGTGAGCCTTTTCCTCAGTAGGCAGAGGAAAGGCTCGATGGCCAGTGCATATAACTGTCCAGACAAGGGACATCCTTGACGCACCCCTCGTCCAAATACCAAAGGTGCTGTTAGGGACCAATTGATTTTAAGTAAACACTCTGCAGACGCGTACAGCGTTCTTATAAAGCCCACAAACTGTGGGCCAAAGCCGTACGCTTGCAGAGTGGCTATGAGGTAACCATGGTCCACCCTGTCAAACGCCTTCTCTTGATCTAAAGAGAGAAAGGCGAGTGACAGACCAGTCCTGCGAGAATAATGCAATAGATCCCGGACCAGAAAGATACTATCAAAGATAGTCCGGCCCGGGATCGCATAGGACTGGTCAGGGTGAACCAATTCTGCCAGCACAGACCCAAGTCTAAGCGAGATGGCTTTAGCTACAATCTTGTAGTCTGTGCTGAGCAGAGAGACCGGTCGCCAGTTCTTAATAAGCCGGAGATCCCCCTTTTTGGGCAGCAGGGCAAGTACTGCCCTGCGACAAGACAGGGGCATCTCCCCGGTCTCCAGGGCTTCCCCAAGGACCAGATGAAAATCAGGTCCCAGAGTCTCCCAGAAAAATAGGAAAAACTCTACAGTCAGTCCGTCCAGTCCTGGAGACTTCTCACAGGACATGGCACGGAGGGCTTCAGAGAGCTCTTGAAAAGATAGTGGTATATCAAGCCGCTCTCTTACACCCGCACTGACTGTGGGGAGCCCCTCCCATGGCACCCTGCAGGCGTCTGGAGAAATGGGATCCGGAGAGTAAAGATCTTTATAAAAGTTCCGGGCTCTATCCCGGATACTCTTCGGATCTGTAAGGGGGGCACTGTCTTCATCTAGAAGACAGGTGATGTGCCTACTGTTACCCCCCTTTTTCTCCAGTGAGTAGAAGAGGCGCGAGCCGCGGTCTAGATCTTTGAGAAAACCTAAGCGGCTGCGCACGTATGCCCCCCTTGGCCTGGTGTCGTTCCAGGTCACAGAGGACACCCTTCCTCTCTACATACTCGCTCTGCAGGGATTGGTCCCTACAAGTGAACAGCCTCTGCTCCAGATGGAGTACCTCCCCCCGGAGTGACTCCAACTCAGCTTCGCGCTGCCCACTCGCACCCTTGGTATATTCCTGACACAGAAGTCGCAAATGAACCTTGCCCACGTCCCACCACAGTTTTAAGGTTGCAAAGTCTCCCTTGCAACCCCTCCAGTCCGTCCAAAACTCCCGGATCAATGTCACGAGCCCCTGGTCCTTCAACAAAACATTGTTGAAGTGCCAATAGGCGGCTCGTGGCGCTGTTGGCGTTAGCGCCACCATCACAGACACACAGTTGTGGTCTGTGAAAGGAGCCAGCCTAATGGCACAAGAACCGACTCGTGACATATAGTGACTAGATATATATAGTCTGTCGATCCGGTAGTGGGACACCAGACCGGCTCTCACCCTGACGTAGGTGAAACCGTCTGATGCCCCTGGGTTCTGCTCTCGCCAGATGTCCTCCAGGGAGAAGCGGGCGATGATCTCCCGCAGGGCTGACGCAGAAGGCGGGTACGGCTCTGGACTATTCCGGTCCAGAGCGTCGAGGGTGCAGTTGAAATCACCCCCGAGTGCCAAACACTCATCTGCGTCAACCGTCTCCAAAAACTGGGACAGTCTGGCGAGGAACCTCACTCTCTCGGGCCCTCCAGCAGGGGCATATATATTAACTAGGTTAATGATGCTACCCTGCTCTCGGACCCGGAGGTGGATTAGACGGCCTGGGATAACAGCTTTCACAAGCAGCAGCTCTGGCTGAAAAGACTCTGAGAACAGGGTCACCACTCCACGTGACGCCGATGTGAAGTGGCTAAAGAAGACCCTGCCTCTCCACTCCAGTTGCCACGAGGCCTCAGCCTCTGGAGTGGTGTGAGTTTCCTGCAGGAAGCTCACAGAGTACCCTCCCTGATATAAATAGGAGAGTACCTGGAACCTGCGGAAACTGTCTTGACAGCCATTGGTATTTAGCGTGCTGATGTGCAAAGCCATTACTGCGTGTCAGGAATTGTGCGTTCATCAGACCCTTGAGACTGCTGATAGGACACGCACATTTTATAGAATTTCCGGACGCGGAGATGCTCAGCAGTCCCAGAATTCTTGGCCCTAGTGCTGACCACTAGATATTGCTGGAGAGAGTGGAGAATAAACGACATATTCTTCCACCTCTCCAAGGCCAGCCGCACCTTCCTTTTCTTTTGTCCATGAAGGGTGCTCTCAAGGAATAGATCTATTTCCTTGACAGGGATAACCCACCCAGAATCTGATGTTCCTTCTAGTGGGTCACCCCTGGGCTCCTCTTGGCTGAGGGCTTTTACTCCATCCTCCCCGGCTGGAGTCAGTTTCCTCAGCTTTATTCTCAGGGACCCCCTCTTAGATGATACAGAAGGAGTCCCTTTAGCACCCTTCAAGGTAAATAATGGACCCTTGGATTGCTGCTGCACCCCTGTAGCTTCAGGAGTGCATTCAGGGGTAGCTGGCTGGACAGCAGTGGCTGGCATGGCTTCCTTAATGGAAGCCTTGGAGGCTTTATATGCCTCCTCTGCCAGTTCCACCGCTGCTTGCTCAGCTTGGATGGCACCAATGTTAGGGTCAGTGGATGGCTGAGGAGGGTAGACAGGCTCTCCCATGATGTTAACAGGAAAACCTGTTTTATCACCCTCCCCCATTTCCACTTTCCCTTGTGCCACATCCCCCCTGACAGACAAATCCATGGGGTCCTGAATGGGGGTCATGCCTATATTCCCCCCCCTCCAGTAGTGACTCGGCCTGGGGCTCTAACAAAGCCGAGGTACGTCACTAGAGAGTGACACTGGAGGAGGAGACTGACTGGTGCCCTTGAAGCTCAGCACCTCAGGGACACTGAATACCCATTCAGCAGGGGCTTTGTTGGGACCCCCCTCAAAGGCCAGAGGCAGAACCTGATTTTTCTTGTCTACCCCTGCCTCACTTGGGAGACCCTCTTGCCCTTGCTTTTCCTCCAGACCCTTTTCCACATTAACCCCTATAGGGTCTGGAGAGAGAGATGTGTGGTCTGGCATCGGCTGGCTGAGCTTAATAACCGGGCCAGACAATGTCACCGGATGAGGAGGAGATGTTTTGTTCCTCTTCTTGCTTTTAGAGGGAGGTGCTCCACTATAGAGCACTTCCCACTTATCAGCAACCTCCCTGTTGGTTTTATGCTTCCTCTTCCTGGGGACGTCACTCCTGGAAGAGGAGCTGCCACTAGCTGCCTCCCCTGCAGAGGGCTTATTATCCCTCTGCTTACACTGTGCCCCCACACTAACTGATGTAATTATGGTGGGGGCAGATTGGGACTTGGGAGATGCAGCTGTGACACTGGGAGGACCGGTGACATTCTTCCCCTTTTTCCCCGTGTCTGCAGTCTTGCTGGAGACCACAGACACAGATGGCTTTTTTGGGGAAGAAGGGGGTTTGGAGGCCGTGGTGGTGGCTTGAAGAACGGCCTCCTTGCCTGAGCTCTGTGGGGGGGCTATGACCCTTGAGGTCCCCGCTGTTATGGGCTCAGCGGGGATGGGTGCCGTACTGACGGAGGTGCCATTTGCTGGGGCTGGGGCATGATGCTTTACATTAGGACAATTCCTACGTGTATGCCCCAACCCCTTGCAATGATAGCACTGCACCTCCATAGTGCTGTAAAAAATCCTGTACAGCACCCCCTCAAATGGAACCCCAAAAGACCCCTCTATGTTTTCTGCGCCCTGAGGCAGGCACATTTGTACCTGCCTCTTGAAAGAGAGCACATGACGAAGTGCTCTCTCTCTTCACCCCAGGGGAATTTTTATAAATGGTGTTTTTACTTCCCCTAGGGTTAGCAGGTGGGGGCGCAGGAGGGAGTCTGGTAGGAAGGAGGGCACATTAGAGAGTGTTACTTTTGTGCCCAACCCTTCCAGGGGTTCTATTGGGACATATAATCCCCCCACTGTGATGCCTCTCTGTATAAGAATGTGTGCAGCTGCCAGAGTACGGGTAAAGAAAACTGCTTTCCCGTACATTTTGCTGGCTGCTACTATAACAGAGGGGCTGATGACATTAGCTGCAGCACGCAGATAGATATCAATGCTGTAGACCCCAGACATCTGACATTTAACCCCATGCTTCCTGGTGATCTGCCCTCAGCCCCAGCGGTGGTATTACTGGGGCCAGCAGAAACCACCTGTGACCAGGTATTAGCCACAGGGGTAGGTCTGCTGGCAGAACCACCAGGAGCTGGGGCTGCCTTATCTGCCTGGGGCCTATGCTGTGCAGTGCTGCAGCTAGGATTTTCAGGGGCCATTATTCCCCCTTTTGACCCCTGAGGCTTCTTAATGGTCTTATCCCTCATGTTTAGACCCTTTTTTTTTTTAGTTTATTTGTTTTATTTATTTTTATTTTTTGTTTTATGATTTTCTACTGTTTTCTTTTTTTAAAAATATAAAAGTGTGAAAAAGAAACAAAAAGACAAAACTAAGGGAGACAAAAACTAAGGGAGAGAGAGAGATGATGTTTGGCAGTGGAAGGGTTAATGGCCTGTTGCAAGGTGTTACTAATTGCACAGAGAACACAGAGAACACAGTGGCTTTTTAACCCCTCTGTGTCTCTGTGTCAGATGTTAAAAAAGCCTTTTAAACAAAACTTCAAATTGTTTTCCCCCCCACTGCCTACAAAGATGTTACTTGTCTTCTCTCCCCCCAAAACATAAAACCCAACACCAAACAAACAAAACTTTAACAAAACCTGAAAAACTTTTAAAAAAAAGTCAAAGTAAAAAAAGTTTCAGGAGTGAAGGTAAAGTGCTAAGGGAGGGGTATGGCAAAGTATCCAGGAGACAGCTCACTCTCCTGGGATAGAGAGTTGAGCCTGACCCCCAGAAAACTAAAACTTAAATTAAACTAAGAAAAAAACCACAAAAACTCCCAAAAATGAACAACACCGTGCACAAAGTGCTTATTAACAGAAAGGTGTTAAAATAAAACTGGTATTTGAGGGACTAAGACCCTAAAAAGCCTTTTGTTTGGAGCTCAAGCATGCACACAACATGCTCTTTTGCACAGTACTTGTAAGCAGGACACACACTATGGGTAGCGGTCATGCAAATGAACTTGTATTGACGGTCAGACAAATGCACTTAGATTTAAGAAAATAACAGTTTGGGTTTTTTAAATGTGGACTGTTGGTACCCCAACTAGACTGGATTGGTTGAACTTGGCACAGTGTATTTTAAAATGATGAGAAAACATGTTCTGTAAACTAAATAAAAATCATATTAGGAGGTTGAAAGAAAAAGAAACCGGATGGGGGGATACCGAGCAGAGCACACCATCTACAGCCCACTGGGAGACAAACTCATCCATTCCCCCAGTGGACAAAGCCAGGTGGTACTCTGCCCGGATACGGGAGCGCACCAGCACCCGGAACATGGCCACAGGTGACAAGGGAACCCCCCCCTATCAAACACTGCTTCCTGGACTTATATATAGCCAACTTGGCTAATGCCAGGAGCAGGTTGACGAGGAGGTCCCTGGCCTTATTGCCCCGGGACACTGGGCGCCCAAAAATAAAAATGTGAGGGGAGAAATGCAGCCAGAACTGCAGGAGGAGGCCCCTCGAGAGTGACAAGAGGGGCTGCAGTCTGGCGCAACTAAAATAAATATGATACACGGACTCTCCCTTGCCACAGAATGGGAAAGTGGAGGGAGAGTCCGTGAATTTAGCTAAGTACTCTCCCGTGCTCAGTGCACCATGGAGCACTCTCCAACTCAAGTCCCCGGTGGGTCGTGGAACTAAATCAGAATAAAGTTCCCTTCACCGGGGCCTCTTGCCCTCATCAGCTGGTAGGACCCGCCTCCAGATGGTATCGGGACGGGTCACGAGGGCAAGGAAGTGCACTGTATGGAGCACGAGAGAATATAAGCTCTTCCTCGGCATGCCGCGAAAGCATGCCGAGGGTATGTCCCTCAACTTCGAGAGGTTGGGGACAGGAGGAGCCTGAGGGGAAACACGGGGCTTGTGTCCAATGCAAACAGCCGGAGCAGGGGTGTTGAAAGGTGCATGTGGCACTCCGGCCTGCAAAGCCCCCGCGAAGGAAGGTGCGCGAGTCGGGGGAGATGGCATCCCTAATCTCCTGGAGCAAGCGCCCTGAGACTTTGGGCGTCACATATCCCAAACGGAGCGCAAGCTCCTGGGGTGACACCCAATCCGAACGCCCGTATTCCAAGAGATCCCCGACTCGGGTCATCCCTGCATGACTAAGGTGGTGGATGATACTGGGGGACTGTAACATTGGAGCCCCCACTGCTGGATTAAATAGCAGGGGCTCCGTGAATATTTCATGCCCCAAAGGCACGCCCTGCCTGGTCACGGAGACCATGCTCCAGGCCTTGAGGGTTTCCTGGTAGTATGCCGGCAACACAGAGAGGTCTCTCCCAAACCCCTCGGGCCTGAACAGAAATAATTGCCGGTCATACCCCAGGTTGCGCAACTGGCGATAAAAGCTGGATGCCAGTGCGCACCACTGCCGGGAGGGATCTGCATATAGGTATCTCTGCAGGTACTGAAGGCGGAAGGTGGACAACTAGGAGCACACACAAACTATTCCCTGTCCACCCTCCACCAAAGGCAGACTTGCCACCCCTGCAGAGACCCAATGCCTTCCCATCCAGAGGAAATCTAACAAATTCCTCTGGATATTGGTGACAAACTCGGGGGTCGGACTCAGACAAATCAGCCGGTGCCAGATCTGAGAAGCCACCAGCTGATTCACCACTAGAGTCCGCCCCCTAAGGGAAAGCATTTTTGCTCGACCCCTCCATCGTCCCAGACGAGAGAGGACACTGCCCTCTAACTCCCTCCAGTTGTCTGGGACGGAAGCATCCGCAGCGGACAGGTAGACCCCCAGATATTTAATGACATCTGCCTCCCACGTGATGTCACGAAACGTGGGAGGCAAAGAGTCTACCTGTAAATTACCCTCTAAAAGGCCTGTGCATTTGGACCAGTTGATCTGAGCGGAGGAGGCAGCTGAATATACCTCCTGGCACTGTTTTGCAGGCTCAAGATTAACTGGATCCTGGGCCACGAGGAGCACATCGTCAGCATAAGCTGAAAGGACAATCCGCATGTCTGGATCTTTTAGCACCAGCCCTGTGAGCCTTTTCCTCAGTAGGCAGAGGAAAGGCTCGATGGCCAGTGCATATAACTGTCCAGACAAGGGACATCCTTGACGCACCCCTCGTCCAAATACCAAAGGTGCTGTTAAGGACCAATTGATTTTAAGTAAACACTCTGCAGAGGCGTACAGCGTTCTTATAAAGCCCACAAACTGTGGGCCAAAGCCGTACGCTTGCAGAGTGGCTATGAGGTAACCATGGTCCACCCTGTCAAACGCGTTCTCTTGATCTAAAGAGAGAAAGGTGAGTGACAGACCAGTCCTGCGAGAAAAATGCAATAGATGGACCAGAAAGATACTATCAAAGATAGTCCGGCCCGGGATCGCATAGGACTGGTCAGGGTGAACCAATTCTGCCAGCACAGACCCAAGTCTAATCGAGATGGCTTTAGCTACAATCTTGTAGTCCGTGCTGAGCTGAGAGACCGATCGCCAGTTCTTAATAAGCCGGAGATCCCCCTTTTTGGGCAGCAGGGCAAGTACTGCCCTGCGACAAGACAGGTGCATCTCCCCGGTCTCCAGGGCTTCCCCAAGGACCAGATGGAAATCAGGTCCCAGAGTCTCCCAGAACAATTGGAAAAACTCTACTGTCAGTCCGTCCAGTCCTGGAGACTTCTCACAGGACATGGCACGGAGGGCTTCAGAGAGCTCTTGAAAAGATAGTGGTATATCAAGCCGCTCTCTTACACCCTCACTGACTGTGAGGAGCCCCTCCCATAGCACCCTGCAGGCGTCTGGAGAAATGGGATCCGGAGAGTAAAGATCTTTATAAAAGTTCCGGGCTCTGTCCCGGATACTCTCCGGATCTGTAAGGGGTTCACCGTCTTCATCTAGAAGACAGGTGATGTGCCTACTGTTACCCCCATTTTTCTCCAGTGAGTAGAAGAGGCGCGAGCCGCGGTCTAGATCTTTGAGAAAACCTAAGCGGCTACGCACGTATGCCCCCTTGGCCTGGTGTCGTTCCAGGTCACAGAGGACACCCTTCCTCTCTACATACTCGCTCTGCAGGGATTGGTCCCTACAAGTGAACAGCCTCTGCTCCAGATGGAGTACCTCCCCCCGGAGTGACTCCAACTCAGCTTCGCGCTGCCCACTCGCACCCTTGGTATATTCCTGACACAGAAGTCGCAAATGAACCTTGCCCACGTCCCACCACAGTTTTAACGTGGCAAAGTCCCCCTTGCAACCACTCCAGTCCGTCCAAAACTCCCGGATCAATGTCACGAGCCCCTGGTCCTTCAACAAAGCATTGTTGAAGTCCCAATAGGCGGCTCGTGGCGCTGTTGGCGTTAGCGCCACCGTCACAGACACACAGTTGTGGTCTGTGAAAGGAGCCAGCCTAATGGCACAAGAACCGACTCGTGACATATAGTGACTAGATATATATAGTCTGTCGATCCAGGAGTGGGACACCAGACCGGCTCTCACCCTGACGTCTGATGCCCCTGGGTTCTGCTCTCGCCAGATGTCCTCCAGGGAGAAGCGGGCGATGATCTCCCGCAGGGCTGACGCAGAAGGCGGGTACGGCTCTGGACTATTCCGGTCCAGAGCGTCGAGGGTGCAGCTGAAATCACCCCTGAGTACCAAACACTCATCTGCGTCAACCGTCTCCAAAAACTGGGACAGTCTGGTGAGGAACCTCACTCTCTCGGGCCCCCCAGCAGGGGCAAATATATTTTCTAGGTTAATGATGCTACCCTGCTCTCGGACCCGGAGGTGGATTAGACGGCCTGGGATAACAGCTTTCACAAGCAGCAGCTCTGGCTGAAAAGACTCTGAGAACAGGGTCACCACTCCACATGACGCCGATGGGAAGTGGCTGAAGAAGACCCTGCCTCTCCACTCCAGTTGCCACGAGGCCTCAGCCTCTGGAGTGGTGTGAGTTTCCTGCAGGAAGCTCACAGAGTACCCTCCCTGATATAAATAGGAGAGTACCTGGGACTTGCGGAAACTGTCTTGACAGCCATTGGTATTTAGCGTGCTGATGCCTATATCCCCCCCCTCCAGTAGTGACTCGGCCTGGGGCTCTAACAAAGCCCGAGGTACGTCACTAGAGAGTGACACTGGAGGAGGAGACTGACTGGTGCCCTTGAAGCTCAGCACCTCAGGGACACTGACTACCCATTCAGCAGGGGCTTTATTGGGACCCCCCTCAAAGGCCAGAGGCAGAACCTGATCTTTCTTGTCTACCCCTGCCTCACTTGGGAGACCCTCTTGCCCCTTCTTTTCCTCCAGACCCTTTTCCACATTAACCCCTATAGGGTCTGGAGAGAGAGATGTGTGGTCTTGCACCGGCTGGCTGAGCTTAATAACCGGGCCAGACAATGTCACCGGATGAGGAGGAGATGTTTTGTTCCTCTTCTTGCTTTTATAGGGAGGTGCTCCACTATAGAGCACTTCCCACTTATCAGCAACCTCCCTGTTGGTTTTATGCTTCCTCTTCCTGGGGACATCACTCCTGGAAGAGGAGCTGCCACTAGCTGCCTCCCCCGCAGAGGGCTTATTATCCCTCTGCTTACACTGTGCCCCCACACTAACTGTTGTAATTATGGTGGGGGCAGATTGGGACTTGGGAGATGCAGCTGTGACACTGGGAGGACCGGTGACATTCTTCCCCTTTTTCCCCTTGTCTGCAGTCTTGCTGGAGACCACAGACACAGATGGCTTTTTTGGGGAAGAAGGGGATTTGGAGGCCGTGGTGGTGGCTTGAGGAACGGCCTCCTTGCCTGAGCTCTGTGGGGGTGCTATGACCCTTGAGGTCCCCGTTGTTATGGGCTCAGCGGGGATGGGTGCTGTACTGACGGAGGTGCCATTTGCTGGGGCTGGGGCATGATGCTTTACATTAGGACAATTCCTACGTGTATGCCCCAACCCCTTGCAATGATAGCACTGCACCTCCATAGTGCTGTAAAAAATCCTGTAGAGCACCCCCTCAAATGGAACCCCAAAAGACCCCTCGATGTTTTCTGCGCCCTGAGGCAGGCACATTTGTACCTGCCTCTTGAAAGAGAGCACATGACGAAGTGCTCTCTCTCTGCACCCCAGGGGAATTTTAATAAATGGTGTTTTTATTCCCCTAGGGTTAGCAGGTGGGGATGCAGGAGGGAGTCTGGTAGGAAGGGGTCCACATTAGAGAGTGTTACTTTTGTGCCCAACCCTTCCAGGGGTTCTATTGGGACATATAATCCCCCCACTGTGATGCCTCTCTGTATAAGTATGTGAGCAGCAGCCAGCGTACGGGTAAAGAAAACTGCTTTCCCGTACATTTTGCTGGCTGCTACTATAACAGAGGGGCTGATGACATTAGCTGCAGCACGCAGATAGATATCAATGCTGTAGACCCCAGACATCTGACATTTAACCCCATGCTTCCTGGTGATCTGCCCTCAGCCCCAGCGGTGGTATTACTGGGGCCAGCAGAAACCACCTGTGACCAGGTATTAGCCACAGGGGTAGGTCTGCTGGCAGAACCACCAGGAGCTGGGGCTGCCTTATCTGCCTGGGGCCTATGCTGTGCAGTGCTGCAGCTAGGATTTTCAGGGGCCATTATTCCCCCTTTTGACCCCTGAGGCTTCTTAATGATCTTATCCCTCATGTTTAGACCCTTTTTTATTTTTAGTTTATTTGTTTTTATTTTTTGTTTTATGATTTTCTATTGTTTTCTTTTTTTTAAAAAAAATATAAGTGTGAAAAAGAAACAAAAAGATAAAACTAAGGGAGAGAGAGAGATGATGCTTGGCAGTGGAAGGGTTAATGGCCTGTTGCAAGGTGTTTAACCCCTCTGTGTCTCTGTGTCAGATGTTAAAAAAAGCCTTTTAAACAAAACTTCAAATTGTTTTCCCCCCCACTGCCTACAAAGATGTTACTTGTATTCTCTCCCCCCAAAACATAAAACCCAACACCAAACAAACAAAACTTTAACAAAAACCTGAAAAACGTAAAAACAAAAAGTAAAAGTAAAAAAAGTTTCAGGAGTGAAGGTGAAGTGCTAAGGGAGGGGTGTGGCAAAGTATCCAGGAGACAGCTCACTCTCCTGGGATAGAGAGCTGAGCCTGACTCCCAGAAAACTAAAACTTAAATTAAACTAAGAAAACCCCCCACAAAAACTCCCAAAAATGAACAACACCGTGCACAAAGTGCTTATAAACAGAAAGGTGTTAAAATAAAACTTGTATTTGAGGGACTAAGACCCTAAAAAGCCTTTTGTTTGGAGCTCAAGCATGCACACAACATGCTCCCTGGCACAGTACTTGAAAGCAGGACACACACTATGGGTAGCGGTCAAGCAAATGAACATTGATTGACGGTTATGCAAATGCACTTAGATTTAAGAAAATAAAAGTTTGGGTTTTTTAAATGTGGACTGTTGGTACCCCAACTAGACTGGATTGGTTGAACTTGGCACAGTATTTATAAGCAGGACACACACTATGGGAAGCGGTCAAGCAAATGAACTTTGATTGACGGTTATGCAAATGCACTTAGATTTAAGAAAATAAAAGTTTGGGTTTTTTAAATGTGGACTGTTGGTACCCCAACTAGACTGGATTGGTTGAATTTGGCACAGTACTTGTAAGCAGGACACACACTATGGGAAGCGGTCAAGCAAATGAACTTTTATTGACGGTTATGCAAATGCACTTAGATTTAAGAAAATAAAAGTTTGGTTTTTTTAAAAGTAGACAACTAGTAAACAATATTATATTGTATGCGTTGTGCACACACAGTATAAGCTGTGAGCCTGACACACACACATGCAAGCAGGGGCTAGCAGGGAGACAGGCAAATGAAGTTTGATTACACAGAAAAAAAACGAAGAAAAAAAAAAGATGTTATAGCCCTAAAAAGGGCTTTTTGGGGTGCTGTGTTTACAGCAGAGATCTGATGAGTCCTTCAGCACTGCACTGGACACTGAATAAACTTGCCTAGCTATGGTTTTCCCTATTGATGCAGTATCACCTACACTCTACCTCCTCTCAGTAAGACTGCAAGTTAGTTCTGATTCCAAAATGGCTGCTGTCCATGAGGTAGAAGGGTGTGGAAGGGAGTGTATGCTGCTGATTGGCTGGAATGTGTCTGCTGACTGTGACATGCAGGGTCAAAGTTTGCTCAATGATAAAGTATTGGGGGCAAGTCGAATCTCGCATATGTTCGCTGTTCGCCGCGAACGCGAACATGCTATGTTCGCTGGGAACAATCCGCCGGCTAACTATTCGCGACATCTCTAATAAAGGGCATAAATCACCTAACATTCCTAAATTGTTTGGAATAACATGCTTTAAATAGAGATGTCACGAATAGTTCGACGGCGGACTGTTCCCGGCGAACATAGCATGTTCACGTTCGCAGCTAACTGCCAACATATGCAATGTTCGATCCGCCCCCTATACTTTATCATTAAACAAACTTTGACCCTGCACCTCACAGTCAGCAGACACATTCCAGCCAATCAGCATCATACCCTGCCTTCCAGACCTTTCAACCTCATGGACGGCAGCCATTTTGGAATCATAACTAACTTGCAGTCTTACTGAGAGGAGGCTGAGTGTAGGTGATACTAATTCAATAGGGAAAACCATAGCTAGGCTACTGTACACAGTGTCCAATACAGTCCTGAAGGACTCTTTTGATCTCTGCTGCAAGGACAGCACCCCAAAAAAGCCATTTTTAGGGCTATAACATCAGTCTGATTTTTTGTTTTTTTCTGTCTAATCTAAGTTCATTTGCCTGCCTACTAGCCAGTGTGTGTGTCAGGTTCACAAATTATACTGTGCCCAGTGCAACCAATCCAATCTGGTGGTGTACCAGCAGTTTACTTTTAAAAACCAAAACTTTTATTTTGTCTAATCTAAGTTCATTTGCCTGCCTACTAGCCAGTGTGTGTGTCAGGCTCACAACTTATACTGTTCCCAGTGCAACCAATCCAATCAGGTGGTGTACCAGCAGTATACCTTTAAAAAAAAACAAATTGTATTTTGTTAAATCTAAGTTAATTTGCCTGACAGCTAGTCTGTGCGTGTCTCAGGCTCACAACTGACACTGTGCCCAGTGCAACCAATTCAATCTGGTGGTGTACCAGCAGTGTACATTTAAAAACCAAAACTTTTATTTTGTCTAATCTAAGTTCATTTGCCTGCCTACTAGCCAGTGTGTGTGTCAGGCTCACAACTTATACTGTGCCCAGTGCAATCAATCCAATCTGGTGGTGTACCAGCAGTTTACTTTTAAAAACCAAAACTTTTATTTTGTCTAATCTAAGTTCATTTGCCTGCCTACTAGCCAGTGTGTGTGTCAGGCTCACAACTGATACTGTGTCCAGTGCAACCAATCCAA
This sequence comes from Discoglossus pictus, assembly GCA_027410445.1. Taxonomy (NCBI): domain Eukaryota; kingdom Metazoa; phylum Chordata; class Amphibia; order Anura; family Alytidae; genus Discoglossus; species Discoglossus pictus. The sequence continues at coordinate 17,388 of JAPZIH010000391.1, forward strand.
TCTGGTGGTGTACCAGCAGTGTACATTTAAAAAAAAACAATTGTATTTTGTTAAATCTAAGTTAATTTGCCTGACCGCTATTTTGTGCGTGTCTCAGGCTCACAACTTATACTGTGCCCAGTGCAACCAATCCAATCAGGTGGTGTACCAGCAGTTTACTTTTAAAAAACCCAAAATTGTATTTTGTTAAATCTAAGTTAATTTGCCTGACTGCTATTCTGTGTGTTTCTCTGGCTCATAACTGATACTGTGCCCAGTGCAATCAATCCAATCTGGTAGTGTACCAGCAGTCTACTTTTAAAAACCAAAACTTTTATTTTGTTTAGTCTAAGTTCATTTGCCTGCCTACTAGCCAGTGTGTGTGTCAGGCTCATAACTGATACTGTGCCCAGTGCAACCAATCCAATCTGGTGGTGTACCAGCAGTCTACTTTTAAAAAACAAAACTTTTATTTTCACTAATCTAAGTTAATTTGCCTGCCTACTAGCCAGTGTGTGTGTCAGGCTCACAACTGATACTGTGTCCAGTGCAACCAATCCAATCTGGTGGTGTACCAGCAGTGTACATTTAAAAAAAACCAAATTGTATTTTGTTAAATCTAAGTTAATTTGCCTGACCGCTATTCTGTGCGTGTCTCAGGCTCACAACTGATACTGTGCCCAGTGCAACCAATCCAATCAGGTGGTGTACCAGCAGTCTACTTTTAAAAAACCCAAAATTGTATTTTGTTAAATCTAATTTCATTTGCCTGACTGCTATTCTGTGTGTTTCTCTGGCTCATAACTGATACTGTGCCCAGTGCAATCAATCCAATCTGGTAGTGTACCAGCAGTCTACTTTTAAAAACCAAAACTTTTATTTTGTCTAATCTAAGTTCATTTGCCTGCCTACTAGCCAGTGTGTGTGTCAGGCTCACACCTGATACTATGCCCAGTGCAACCAATCCAATCTGGTGGTGTACCAGCAGTCTACTTTTAAAAAACAAAACTTTTATTTTCACTAATCTAAGTTAATTTGCCTGCCTACTAGCCAGTGTGTGTGTCAGGCTCACAACTGATACTGTGCCCAGTGCAATCAATCCAATCTGGTGGTTTACCAGCAGTCTACTTTTAAAATCCAAAACTTTTATTTTGTCTAATCTAAGTTCATTTGCCTGCCTACTAGCCAGTGTGTGTGTCAGGCTCACAACTGATACTGTGCCCAGTGTAACCAATCCAATCAGGTGGTGTACCAGCAGTCGACAATAAAAACAAAACAACATTGTATTTTGTTAAATATAAGTTAATTTTCCTGACCGCTAGTCTGTGTGTGTCTCTCAGGCTCACAACTTATACTGTGCCCAGTGCAACCAATCTGGTGGTGTACCAGCAGTCTACATTTAAAAAAAAGCAACACTTTTTTCTAATTTCATTTTCCTGGCTGCCAGCGTGTGTGTCTTAGGCTCACAGCATATACTGTGCCCACTTGCCCAGTCAGTGCCACCACTCATATCTGGTGTTACAGTCAGTAGTCCACATTTAAACAAAGGATACAATTTTGACTGTAATACATTGAATAGCAGTTACTTGTCTGCAAGCGTGTGTGTCAGGCCTACAGAGTCTATTCTGCCAACTTCTACAAGTGCACAGTGCCACTCATATCTGTTGTCACAGTAGCTTGCACACATAGTACCACTAATCGCAAAAAAAATGACAGGCAGAGGCAGGCCAATCCGCAGGAGCCGTCGTGGTCATGGTGCTGTGATTCCCTTTGGCCCTACAATAATGCCCAGTGCTCAGAGGCCAGTTACCCAGAACTCAAAAGCTTCTGGGGACATAGTTGACTGGCAAACACAGAACACCCAATCTTCTACAGCTTCCGCTCAGAACATTGACGCACCATCCTCCTCCAGCTTAGCGTCGGGCACCTCTCAAGTTACCACTCGCCCGCCTGCCACCACCACCAACACTTGTACCACAGCCGCTTCAATTGATCAGTCAGAAGAGTTATTTACACATCAGTTTGAAGAAATGAGTGATGCACAACCATTATTGCCAGAGGATGTAGATAACAGGGATATGTCTCAGTAAGGCAGCATTACACACATGTACATACGGTGTGATGATGATGATGATGTACCCGCTGCTGCTTCCTTTGTTGAGTTGTCAAATACAAGTGAAGCGGGTGATGATGATGAAGATGCGTCCGTGGATGTCACGTGGGTGCCCGCTAGAAGAGAAGAAGAACAGGGGGAAAGTTCAGATGGTGAGACAGAGAGGAGGAGGAGACGAGTTGGAAGTGGAGGGAGATCATCGCAAGGAGCTAGTGGCACAGTCAGACAGCATGCATCGGCACCCGGGGTCAGCCAGACAGCACGCCAATCAACGCATGCTGTTGCCACCACTAGAACGCCATCACTGCAGAGCTTAGCAGTGTGGCACTTTTTTTGTGTGTCTTCCTGTGACAACAGCGATGCCATTTGCAACCTGTGCCAAAAGAAACGGAGTCGTGGGAAGTCCAACACCCACCTAGGTACAACTGCTTTGCGAAGGCACATGATGTCACATCACAAACGCCAATGGGATCAACACCTGAGTACAAGCAGCACACATACTCAAAGCCGCCACACCTTCTCCTGGTCCAGCATCTTCATCCACGTCAACCACTGCTGTCCTCCTTGCCCCCTCTCAACCATCCGCCACTCCGTCTCTCGCCTCCAGCTGTTCCTGCTCATCTCCCCACAGTCAGTTGTCTGTCAAGGGCATGTTTGAGCGTAAGAAGCCAATGTCACGAAGTCACCCCTTTGCCCGGCATCTGACAACTGGCTTGTCTGAACTTTTAGCCCGCCAGCTTTTACCAAACAAGCTGGTGGAGTCTGAGGCATTCAAAAAATTTGTAGCTATTGGGACACCGCAGTGGAAGGTACACAGCCGAAATTTCTTTTCATAAAAGGCAATCCCCAACCTGTACTCGATTGTAAAAAAGGAAGTAATGGCATGTCTGGCACACAGTGTTGGGGCAAGGGTCCATCTGACCACTGATACCTGGTCTGCAAAGCATGGTCAGGGCAGGTATATCACCTACACTGCGCATTGGGTAAACCTGCTGACGCCTGCCAAGCATGGAATGCGTGGCTCTGCAGAGGAGTTGGTGACACCGCCATGACTTGCACACAGGCCTGCTGCCACCTCCTCTACTCCTCCTACTCCATCCTCTTCCATAACCTCCTCAGCTGAGTCCTCTTCTGCTGCTGCGTCTTGCTCCACATCAACGGCACCCCCCCAGCTCCCCAGATACTAATTCACATCCCGGATACGGCAGTGTCACGCCGTCTTGGGGTTGATTTGCCTGCACTCCTGTCTGCCCTGAACGCACAGGTGGATCAATGGCTGACTCCGCACCAACTGAAGATTGGCAAAGTGGTTTGTGACAACGGAAGAAATTTGTTGGCGGCATTGAATTTGGGCAAGTTGACACATGTGCCGTGCATGGCACATGTGTGTAATCTGATGGTACAACGCTTTGTGCACAAGTACCCAGGCTTACAGGACGTCCTGAAGCAGGCCAGAAAGGTGTGTGGCCATTTCAGGCGTTGCTACACGGCCATGGCGCACTTTTCAGATATCCAGCGGTGAAACAACATGCCAGTGAGGCGCTTGATTTGTGATAGCCCCACACGTTGGAATTCAACACTCCTAATGTTCGACCTCCTGCTCCAACAAGAGAAAGCCGTTAACGAGTATTTGTATGACCGGGGTGCTAGGACAGCCTCTGTGGAGCTGGGAATTTTTTTGCCACATTACTGGACGCTCATGCGCAATGCCTGTAGGCTCATGCGTCCATTTGAGGAGGTGAAAAACCTTGTCAGTCACACAGAAGGCACCATCAGCGACATCATACCATTTGTTTTCTTCCTGGAGCGTGTCCTGCGAAGAGTGTTGGATCAGGCCGGAGATGAGCATGATGAAGAAGTGGATGAGTTGTGGTCACCATCACCACCAGAAACAGCCTTATCAGCATCGCTTGTTGGACCTGCGGCAACGCTGGAGGAGGATTGTGAGGAAGAGGAGTCAGAGGAGGAATGTGGCTTTGAGGGGGACGAGGAAGACCAATCACAACAGCCCTGGTACCCGTGGTGTTGTATGTGGCTGAGGGGAAGAACATACCTTCAGTGAGATCACTGAGGACGAGGAACGGGACATGACTAGCTCGGCATCCAACCTTGTGCAAATGGGGTCTTTCATGCTGTTGTGCCTGTCGAGGGACCCTCGTATAAAAAGGCTGAAGGAGAACGACCTGTACTGGGTGTTCACGCTACTAGGCCCCCGGTATAAGCAGAAAGTACCTGAAATGTTACCGAATTACCGCAAGGCAGAAAGGATGCAGCAGTTCCAAATGAAATTAAAAAGTATGCTTTACACTGCGTATAAGGGTGATGTCACAGCACAATGGGAATCTAACAGGGGAAGAGGTGAAAGTAATCCTCCTCCTCCCACGACCACGCCGGAAAGACAGGACGTTTAAAAGACGTGTTGTTGATGGAGGACATGCAGAGCTTTTTCAGTCCTATGCATCGCCACAGCCCTTCGGGATCCACCCTCAGAGAACGACTCGACCGACAGGTGGCACACTACCTCGCCATAACTACAGATATCGACATTATGAGGAGCGATGAACCCCTTGACTACTGGGTGTGCACGCTTGCCCTGTGGCCTGAGCTATCCCAATTTGCCATAGAACTTCTGTCCTGCCCCGCTTCAAGTGTCCTGTCAGAAAGGACTTTCAGTGCAGCAGGAGGTTTTGTCACTGATAAAAGAAGTCGCCTAGGTCAAAAAAGTCTAGATTACCTCACCTTTATTAAGATGAATGAGGGATGGATCCTGAAGGGACTGACAGTGGGCGATACATTCGATTAAAAAAGGCCTGATAGATGAGCTGCCTTGAGCTAATAATGGTCGACACGCTGCTGAATTTTATCCCTGAATGCTGGATGACTTGAGTGACTTATCCGCCACCAACTAGGGTTCAAGACGCAAGTCGTGGCGGTGTCACCAACTCCTCTGCAGAGTCACGTATTCCATGCTTGGCAGCCATCACCAAGTTTACCCAATGCGCAGTGTAGGTGATATACCTGCCCTGACCATGCTTTGCAGACCAGGTATCCGTAGTCAGATGGACCCTTGCGCCAACACTGTGTGCCAGAAATGCCATTACTTCCTTTTGCACAATCGAGTACGGGTTGGGGATTGCCTTTTGTGCAAAGAAATTTCGGCCGAGTACCTTCCACTGCGGTGTCCCAATAGCTACAAATTTTTTGAACGCCTCAGACTCCACCAGCTTGTATGGTAAAAGCTGGCGGGCTAAGAGTTCAGACAAGCCAGCTGTCAGTTGCCGGGCAAGGGGGTGACTTTGTAACATTGGCTTCTTACGCTCAAACATGTCCTTGACAGACACTTGACTGTGGGCAGATGAGCAGGGACTGCTCAAGGCGAGACACGGAGTGGCGGATGGTTGAGAGGGGGTAAGCAGGGCAGCAGTGGTTGACGTGGCTGAAGATGCTGGATCAGGAGGAGAATGGTGGCTTTGACTTTGTGTGCTGCTTGTACTGATGTGTTGATCCCATAGGCGTTTGTGATGTGACATCATGTACCTTCGCAAAGAAGTTGTACCTAGGTGGGTGTTGGACTTCCCACGACTCAGTTTCTTTTCGCACAGGTTGCAAATGGCATCACTGTTGTCACAGGCAGACACACAAAAAAATTGCCACACTGCTGAGCTCTGCAATGACGGCATTCTGGTGGTGGCAAAAGCATGCGTTGACTGGCGTGCTGTCTGGCTGACCCCGGGTGCCGATGCATGCTGTCTGACTGTGCCACTAGCTACTTTCGACGACCTCCCGATGCTTCCAACTCGTCTCCTCCTCCTCTCTGTCTCCCCATCTGAACTTTCCTCCTGTTCTTCTTCTCTTATAGCAGGCACCCACGTGACATCCACGGACGCATCGTCATCATCAACCGCTTCACTTGTATCTGACAACTCAACAAAGGAAGCAGCACCGGGTACAACATCATCATCATTATCAGACCGTACGTCCATGTGTGTAATGCTGCCTGACTGGGACATATCCCTGTTATCTACATCCTCTGGCACTAATGTTTGTGCATCACTCATTTCTTCCAACGGATCTGTAAATAACTCTGCTGACAGATCAAGTGAAGCGGCTGTGGTGCTAGTGTTGGTGGTGGAGGCAGGCGGGCGAGTGGTAACTGGAGAGGTGCCCGAAGCTAAGCTGGAGGAGGATGGTGGGTCTAGGTTACGAGCGGAAGCTGAAGAAGATTGGGTGTCCTGTGTTAGCCAGTCAAACATGTCCTCAGAACTGTTCAAGTTCAGGGTATGTTGCCTCTGAAAACTAGGCATTATTCTAGGGCCAAAGGGAAGCACGGCACCACGACCACGACGGCACCTGCGGGGTGGCCTGCCACTGCCTGTCATTTTTTTTACGATTAGTGGTACTATGCCTGCAAGCTACTGTGACACCAGATATGAGTGTCACTGCGCACTGGCAAAAGTTGGCAGACTAGATGCAATAGGCCTCACACACACGCCTGTAGACAAGCTACTGATATTCAATCAATGACAGTAAAAAAGGGTTGTTTTATTTCACTGCACACTACGGTGGCACTAGATATGAGTGTCACTGGGCACTGGCAAAAGTTGGCAGACTAGATGTAATAGGCCTCACACACACGCCTGTAGGCAGGCTACTGATATTCAATCGATTACAGAAAAAAAATGGTTGTTTTATTTCACTGCACACTACGGTGGCACTAGATATGAGTGTCACTGGGCACTGGCAAAAGTTGGCAGACTAGATGTAATAGGCCTCACACACACGCCTGTAGGCAGGCTACTGATATTCAATCGATTACAGTAAAAAAGGGTTGTTTTATTTCACTGCACACTACGGTGGCACTAGATATGAGTGTCACTGGGCACTGGCAAAAGTTAGCAGACTAGATGCAATAGGCCTCACACACACGCCTGTAGGCAGGCTACTGATATTCAATTGATTACAGTAAAAAAAGGGTTGTTTTATTTCACTGCAAACTACTTTGACACCAGATATGAGTTTCACTGCGCACTTGCAAAAGTAGGCAGACTAGATGCAATAGGCCTCACACACAAGCCTTTAGGCAGGCTACTGATATTCAATCGATTACAGTAAAAAAAGGGTTGTTTTATTTCACTGCACACTACGGTGGCACTAGATATGAGTGTCACTGGGCACTAGCAGAAGTTAGCAGACTAGATGCAATAGGCCTCACACACACGCCTTTAGGCAGGCTACTGATATTCAATCGATTACAGTAAAAAAAGGGTTGTTTTATTTCACTGCTGTTAGGTATTTTAATTTCTTCATTTAGAAATTAATTAGCTAAGAATATCATGATTATAAAAAGTATGTCAGCATTTTTCTTATCTCACTAGAATGTTTAAGTGCGTCATCTGTAGAATGTTTACGTTAATGTTCTTTAAAAACATCTGTTTCCTGTATCCTGTCTTTGTTTCAGAAACTGAGATGAGATATCTATAGGAAACCGGATTTTGCTATGTTAGAAACAAAAAGTCACTTGCTTGCAAAAATGTTTTTAACAGTATTTTCAACTAGTTGTGACGTGTTTTTATGCTATATAAGATTCTGCCGCCTAAATACATTCAGAGATTATTCTGATGACACTCTGACTTCTGTGCATTATTTTTCTCTCATTATATCTTGGTGCCCAGATATAATTGATTCACACATCAGAATACATGATTACTCACTAATCTGATCTTATCAACTGCACACTACGGTGGCACTAGATATGAGTGTCACTGGGCACTGGCAAACAATGGCAGACTAGATGCAATAGGCCTCACACACACGCCTGTAGGCAGGCTACTGATATTCAATCGATTACAGTAAAAAAAAGAGTTGTTTTATTTCACTACACACTACGGTGGCACTAGATATGAGTGTCACTGGGCACTGGCAAAAGTTGGCAGACTAGATGCAATAGGCCTCACACACACGCCTGTAGGCAGGCTACTGATATTCAATCGATTACAGTAAAAAAAGGGTTGTTTTATTTCACTGCACACTACGGTGGCACTAGATATGAGTGTCACTGGGCACTGGCAAAAGTTGGCAGACTAGATGCAATAGGCCTCACACACACGCCTGTAGGCAGGCTACTGATATTCAATCGATTACAGTAAAAAAAGGGTTGTTTTATTTCACTGCACACTACGGTGGCACTAGATATGAGTGTCACTGGGCACTGGCAAAAGTTAGCAGACTAGATGCAATAGGCCTCACACACACGCCTTTAGGCAGGCTACTGATATTCAATCGATTACAGTAAAAAAAGGGTTGTTTTATTTCACTGCACACTACTGTGGCACTAGATATGAGTGTCACTGTGCACTGGCAAAAGTTAGCAGACTAGATGCAATAGGCCTCACACACACGCCTGTAGGCAGGCTACTGATATTCAATCGATTACAGTAAAAAAAGGGTTGTTTTATTTCACTGCACACTACGGTGGCACTAGATATGAGTGTCACTGGGCACTGGCAAAAGTTGGCAGACTAGATGCAATAGGCCTCACACACACGCCTGTAGGCAGGCTACTGATATTCAATCGATTACAGTAAAAAAAGGGTTGTTTTATTTCACTGCACACTACGGTGGCACTAGATATGAGTGTCACTGGGCACTGGCAAAAGTTGGCAGACTAGATGCAATAGGCCTCACACACACGCCTGTAGGCAGGCTACTGATATTCAATCGATTACAGTAAAAAAAGGGTTGTTTTATTTCACTGCACACTACGGTGGCACTAGATATGAGTGTCACTGGGCACTGGCAAAAGTTGGCAGACTAGATGCAATAGGCCTCACACACACGCCTGTAGGCAGGCTACTGATATTCAATCGATTACAGTAAAAAAAGGGTTGTTTTATTTCACTGCACACTACTGTGGCACTAGATATGAGTGTCACTGGGCACTGGCAAAAGTTAGCAGACTAGATGCAATAGGCCTCACACACACGCCTGTAGGCAGGCTACTGATATTCAATCGATTACAGTAAAAAAAGGGTTGTTTTATTTCACTGCACACTACGGTGGCACTAGATATGAGTGTCACTGGGCACTGGCAAAAGTTGGCAGACTAGATGCAATAGGCCTCACACACACGCCTGTAGGCAGGCTACTGATATTCAATCGATTACAGTAAAAAAAGGGTTGTTTTATTTCACTGCACACTACGGTGGCACTAGATATGAGTGTCACTGGGCACTGGCAAAAGTTAGCAGACTAGATGCAATAGGCCTCACACACACGCCTTTAGGCAGGCTACTGATATTCAATCGATTACAGTAAAAAAAGGGTTGTTTTATTTCACTGCACACTACTGTGGCACTAGATATGAGTGTCACTGGGCACTGGCAAAAGTTAGCAGACTAGATGCAATAGGCCTCACACACACGCCTGTAGGCAGGCTACTGATATTCAATCGATTACAGTAAAAAAAGGGTTGTTTTATTTCACTGCACACTACGGTGGCACTAGATATGAGTGTCACTGGGCACTGGCAAAAGTTGGCAGACTAGATGCAATAGGCCTCACACACACGCCTGTAGGCAGGCTACTGATATTCAATCGATTACAGTAAAAAAAGGGTTGTTTTATTTCACTGCACACTACGGTGGCACTAGATATGAGTGTCACTGGGCACTGGCAAAAGTTGGCAGACTAGATGCAATAGGCCTCACACACACGCCTGTAGGCAGGCTACTGATATTCAATCGATTACAGTAAAAAAAGGGTTGTTTTATTTCACTGCACACTACGGTGGCACTAGATATGAGTGTCACTGGGCACTGGCAAAAGTTGGCAGACTAGATGCAATAGGCCTCACACACACGCCTGTAGGCAGGCTACTGATATTCAATCGATTACAGT
>JAPZIH010000392.1:0-10000 GCA_027410445.1 Discoglossus pictus
AACTCCTCTGTGTCTCTTATTATTATTCAGTATTATTATTATTATTATTATTATTCAGTATTATTATTATTATTATTATTATTATTATTATTCAGTATTATTCAGTATTATTATTCAGTATTATTCAGTATTATTATTATTATTATTATTATTATTATTATTATTATTCAGTATTTCTCCATCTTAGTTCTTAACAATTGCCTTCCTGAAGTTTGAAACATTGCAACTTGCTTTCCAAAGGTATATACAGCCACTTAAAGATTCATCACTACATTACAACTAATACTGTAAATTCAATGATTATTTCTCTAATTTTAAAACCATAACAGGTGCACGGAATAAGGAAATACCAAGAAGAAGAAGATTAATATTTGCGGTGCCTTCTGTATTTGTTTTCCTTAACGTGTTTGGCAGAGAAGCACCCAGAAAGCCGTTCCTTCTAAGACATATAACCGCTCCAACGAGAATAAAATCTACATGCAGCCAAAATCATGAATGAGAACAATATGGAAATTGGTTTGAATTAGTAAGAAATGACGTATAACCTGCAGACCCCGAATGGGCAGCACCCCATAATGCATCCTGCTTAGGAACATTACTGGTTTATGGGTTCATTCCTCGCATTTTCTTGTGTTTAAGATATTTCATCTTCATTTAACTAAGATTTTCATGCATCCAAGAAAATATATAAATATGAAATAAAAATGTAAGAAAAGGAATAAATTATAATAAAGCAAAATAAGATAAAATAAGTCACAACTACTCACAATGTAGGAGAACCAAAACTACAACATTCCCTCAGAACCACTGTAATTAAGCAATTAAATATGTTTTTTAATAACTTCACTTGAAAACAGACAACATGTTTTTTTTTAAATAAAGCCTATAATTTATTACTTTATGTAAGGATGCTTTTGATGAGTACTCCATAGTTTCCGGTGATCTACTTCTGCAGATGGGAGGAGACTTTTAATGCAGAGGACATTTTATATTCAAAATATCACAAAACATAAAAAGAACATTTTATTTTTACACAATTTAATAATACACCACAAAAAATGCAGGATCACAGAATATAATTACTCAAGAGTGAAAAAATGACCCAAGAAAATGTCAAAATACAGGATAATAATGATCTGATTGAATATAATGTATGTTCAAATGTGCTTGAATGGGAGTACAAGAAGGACCCTAAGAGGGTCTATGTGTAAGGCTATAATACCCTAATTACCAAAAACTGCAACATGAACATGTATTCAAAATAACAGCAAGGGGGGAAACATGAATATAGTCACCAACAAACAGTCCTAGGTCTCATTGTGGAGAACCCCTATCTGGGCGGCTATGGTGTGCCCCTAAAGTAAAGGTATATATAGGCAATCCTATTAAAGGCTAAAAAATCCCAAAACAGTGAAAGACCCTGCAATGAGACAGAGTTAAAACAAAAAGCCACACACGGCTAAATCCAATGTCTATTTAGTCTAACAAGAGATCCCCCCTGTCGGGGTAGTGAATGAAAGCACTGCTGGCATCATCGCATAAAATGACAAACTACGTACATAATAATGCAAACAATCCCAATAATAATCATATTATAATGGAAAAAAATAAACTGCACTCTCTAAAAGGACGACTAGGGTCACATCCAATGGTGAGGGAGAGGGAGGGGGGAGAGAAGGAGAGGGAGGGGGGAGAAAAGGAGAGGGAGGGGGGGGAGAGAATGAGAGGGAGGGTGAGGGGAGAGAGAAGGAGGAGGTGGGGGTAGAGAGAAGGGAGTGGGAGGGGGGGAGAGAGAAGTGAGAGGGGGGAAAGAAGGAGAGGGAGTGGGGGGATGAGATAGTGAGAGGGGAGGGGGGGGGAGAAAATAGGAGAGGGAGTGGGGGGGAGAGGTAAGGGGGAGAGGAGGGTGGGGAGATGGAGAGGGACGGGGGAGAGAGAAGGAGAGGGAGGTGTAGGAGAGAGAAGGAGAGGGGAGGTGGGGAGAGAGAAGGAGAGGGGGGAAGAAGTAAGGGGACGTGGGGGGAGAGAAGGAGAGGAGGGGTGGAGAAAAAGGAGAGGGAGGGGGAAAGAGTAGGAGAGGGAGGGGGGAGAGACAGGGAGAGGGAGGGGGGAGAGACAGGTAGAGGGAGGGGGGAGAGACAGGGAGAGGGAGGGGGGAGAGACAGGGAGAGGGAGGGGGGGGGAGAAGCGCAGAGGGAGGGGGTGGGGAGAGGAGAGGGAGGTGGGGAGAGAGGGGAGATGTAGGGGAGAGAAAAGGAGAGGGAGGGGGGGGAGAAAAGGAGAGGGAGGGGGGGGGAGAGAAGGAGAGGGGAGGGGGGGAGAGAGAAGGAGAGGGAGGGTGGGAGAGAGAAGGAGTAGGGGAGGGGGAAGAGAAGGAGAGGGAATGAGGGGAAAAGAAGGAGAGGGAGGGGGGAGGAGAAGGAGAGAGGGGGGGGGGGGAGAGAAGAAGAGGGAGGGAGAGGGGTCCTTGGTTATAATAAAATAATAATAATATAATAATAATAATAATACAATATACTTTTATGGTAAAATGTCTAATAAATATATATATACTAGCGAATTGCCCGTCAAAAAATGACGGCAATGAAATTGTTAGTGAGCTAATGCTATTTGGCGTATAATAATAAAATAACTAATAGATTAATAAATTAATATACTTTACCTATTTTAAAGCATTGTGTTGAAGACCTGCCATCTATTTTGATGTTACTGGAGCATTAGTGCTGTGGAGCTGCTGTGTAAGCGTCCTGAATGTGTGCAGTGTAATAGTGTGCGTGCGCGAGACAAAACGTTATATATATAAACACATATATATATATATATATATATATACACATATACACACACACACATATACATATATATATAATACGGAGCACTTTGCCAATCAGCGTTAATACGCAGAACAAAAATACGTCCGCAACTCGCGAACAGGAAAAAAAAATACAAACACAATAAATACACACTGCACATACATAAAAAGCTTACCGACAGCAAGAGGGAGCATCCACGACCTCAATAAAACAAGTTACACATTCATTTTATGAAAAATAAAACAGTTTAGACACTAAAAAGTTATCGAAGCGAGAGAAAAAATGGCGGCCGGAAAAAAACGAAAACGAGGCTACAGCCCTATAACCACGGAAAACACGTACGGATAATCCGCTAAGACACATAACACACATTACCCGCCATTTTACGATAATGCGGAACTAAAGTACTACGCTAACGGTTTCAGCTCGCGCACGCACACTATTACAATGCACACGTTCTAAACGCTTACACAGCACCTCCACACCACCAATGCTGCTGCAACATCACTACAGATTGCCAGCTCTTAAACACAATGCATACAAATTGGTAAAGTATAGTCATTCATTAATTATGTATTAGTTTAACTTATATATTTCAGTAGGACACACAAAACACCATTAGCTACCTTACAATTCCATATGTATATTAATAACTATACAACTTTCCAAACATTTTTTGTCCCGTTAATACGGAGCACTTTGGCAATGAGCGCCGCAGGCGCTCATTGCAGGCGAGCCTCGCATAGCGAGGCGAGCCGTTAATACGGACCCCTTTTTTATGGAGCAAATTGCTCCATATGTATATTAATAACTATACAACTTTCCAAACATACACATCTCATTGCCGTCATTTTTTGACGGGCAATACGCTAGTATATATATATAAAGATACTGAGGTATATATCTAGTAATACAGTGTTCTAGTAAGATGTGGAATGTGATGCACAATTAATAAACTAACAGAAGTACACATGGTGTCAGATGCCTTCCAGCAGCCCCCACGGCCCCACTCACCCACAGTGGAGATGTAGGAGGGGGTACACACACACACACACACACAAACACACAGTGAATGCAGAGCACACATAGACTGCATAACACACACAAACACAATGACTGCAGAGCACACACATAAACACAGAATTAATGCAGAACACACACACACACACTGCAGAGCACACACACTGACTGCACAGCACACACACTGACTGCACAGCACACACTGACTGCACAGCACACACAGACTGCACAGCACACACACAGACTGCACAGCACACACACTGACTACACAGCACACACTCTCACTGCACAGCACACACACAGACTGCACAGCACACACTCTCACTGCACAGCACACACTCTGACTGCACAGCACACACACTGACTGCACAGCACACACTCTCACTGCACAGCACACACACAGACTGCACAGCACACACACAGACTGCACAGCACACACTCTCACTGCACAGCACAGCACACACACAGACTGCACAGCACACACTCTCACTGCACAGCACACACTCTCACTGCACAGCACACACACTGACTGCACAGCACACACTCTCACTGCACAGCAAGCACTGACTGCAGGTGACCCTGTGGGTGCAGTTCCCCTGTCCGCCCCCGGGAGCGCTGTTTCCTGGCTGTGCCTCTGTCCCGGCTCAGATCTTGGGCTCAGTACTCAGGGCTGTGAGAGGCCACCTCTGCCGGGAGGCAGATCAGAGACACAGGAGAGAGCTGCACAGGGGAGAGAAAAGAAGGAGCTTCGCGGGGGGCTGAGGAGAGGAAGAGCAGCACAGGGGGGGAGAGAAGAAGGAGCATCGCGGGGGGCTGAGGAGAGGAAGAGCAGCACAGGGGGGAGAGAAGAAGGAGCATCGCAGGGGGCTGAGGACAGGAAGAGCAGCACAGGGGGGAGAAGAAAGAGCATCGCGGGGGGCTGAGGAGAGGAAGAGCAACACAGGGGGGGAGAGAAGAAGGAGCATCGCGGGGGGCTGAGGAGAGGAAGAGCAGCACAGGGGGGAGAGAAGAAGGAGCATCGCGGGGGGCTGAGGAGAGGAAGAGCAGCACAGGGGGGAGAAGAAGGAGCATCGCGGGGGGCTGAGGAGAGGAAGAGCAGCACGGGGGGGGGGGGGGAGAGAAGAAGGAGCATCGCGGGGGGGCTGAGGAGAGGAAGAGCAGCACAGGGGGGAGAAGAAGGAGCATCGCGGGGGGCTGAGGAGAGGAAGAGCAGCACAGGGGGGAGAGAAGAAGGAGCATCGCGGGGGGCTGAGGAGAGGAAGAGCAGCACAGGGGGGAGAGAGGAAGAGCAGCACAGGGGGGAGAGAGGAAGAGCAGCACAGGGGGGGGAGAGAAGAAGGAGCATCGCGGGGGGCTGAGGAGAGGAAGAGCAGCACAGGGTGGAGAAGAAAGAGCATCGCGGGGGGCTGAGGAGAGGAAGAGCAGCACAGGGGGGAGAAGAAGGAGCATCGCGGGGGGCTGAGGAGAGGAAGAGCAGCACAGGGGGGGAGAGAAGAAGGAGCATCGCGGGGGGCTGAGGAGAGGAAGAGCAGCACAGGGGGGGAGAAGAAGGAGCATCGCGGGGGGCTGAGGAGAGGAAGAGCAGCACAGGGGGGAGAGAGGAAGAGCAGCACAGGGGGAAGAGAGGAAGAGCAGCACAGGGGGGAGAGAAGAAGGAGCATCGCGGGGGGCTGGGGATAGGAAGAGCAGCACAGGGGGGAGAGAGGAAGAGCAGCACAGGGGGGAGAGAGGAAGAGCAGCACAGGGGGGAGAGAGGAAGAGCAGCACAGGGGGGAAGAGAAGAAGGAGCATTGCGGGGGGCTGAGGAGAGGAGGAGGAGCACTGACACTGTGCAGGGGGTGAGGAGAGGGATCTAGAGCCAAGACTGGGGGATCTAAAGCGGAACCGGAACTGGGCGGCCCTGCGCGGGGCATTGTGGGGAGGAGGTGGCTGCTCCATCCCAACAACTGAGCCCCTTGCACGCACGCGAGGACCGCGGGCTCGCTACGCGAGCCCGCAAGCGTTAGCAACGGCCCGTACGCTCACAACTATATATGTGATATACATACACTGTATATTACACAATGACGTTAACCTGGGTGGAGTATACTAGAACTTAACAAGTGACTGTAGTTTGGTAAAATATTTACTTGCTTTTATGTAACACAGGAGCATTAAAGCATTTTAGAGAAAATCTTATAATTAGTGGACTCTGGTTGTGTCATAGAGAGCTCCATATGTTACTGGTAGTTTTCCTGTAGTTTGAGGGGGAGGATTATCTCACGGGGCCTTATTCAGTCACTGAGTAATATTGTCAAAGTGCTATGGAGAGGGAATGTATAACAGAAATGGAAACTGATCTTATCTGAATCCACTGTTCCTCCAGCTCCTCCCAGGATTCTAATCTTTTTATATTAAAGAAATATTGTTTATCATCATTAAAAGACCCCAAGAAAGTAAAAGTAACCTTTGCTTCTTTCCTGCTGTCTGACCCTAAATATAAAGGACTCAGTAATTGTTCAGCTTTTATAGCGATTAAGAACTAAATATCAGCATAAAAATGTTTTCAGTTTCTTATATTTACAAAAAGTTGATCTTTTGTAAGATAAGTCATCCCACAAATAGGTGTTTTTCTTCATCTTTAGGCTGGAGCTTCTCCCATCTGCACAGTGCTTGGTGGCCGAGTGTACTAGCACTTCCCAGTGACCACTTCATCACAGCACAGAGCACAAAGTGAATGACCCTGTGACACCAAACTATAAAATATGAGAGCGCTCCCAGCTGGTGTTATATGGCGTAGAAAATAGAGAAGCTATAGGGGATGTAATGTCATTTGCAGAAGCATTTTCTGGTGTTCAGTCTGCATAAGTTTGGGGTAAAACGCGCTTACGAATAGTATGTTACGTGAATGGCTTGGAGGGAAATTTGAATGTGACCGGTCACCATAACTGGCGCAATCTGCTCCTTTTTGCCTATTCAGCGGCGCATTCGTGAGAAGCTGAACATCTGAGTGTTAGTGATAGGTCACTTGTACAGTAACTGCCTGTGCAAAATATTGTGACCCGGCCCTTACTCTTTTTTTATATCTTATATTTAAACTAACATTATTAGTCATGAATATTTTTGATCGTATGTAAAAAGGTGTAATCCTGGAGAAGTCTTTGATCTGTCACATTTTAGTGAATCTGCCCCATAGCATAAGATGGAAGTGGAGAAGATCTCCTATAATTGTTCAGTTTTGGATAATAACATCATTTTGCTTTAAAGAAATCAGAACGTGGCGCTGAATTGCACAACACGGTCTGTTTGCCAAGTACTGGCGTCACTGGAAGAAGAACCCAGGATCCTTACACCCGGATACACTCGCGCACATGTAAATAAAGAAATCTGGCACGTAGAAGCGAGAAAACAGAAGAATCCATTCCAGTATCACCAGCATACAAACCTTGTAAGAAAGCAGTGACAGAGGGTCACAGACAGTCAGACACGACCGAAAGACCAAACAAGAGATATTGTGTACTTCAATGAAGCTGTGAGCTATACCATTAAGGGCCATGACATCTTAATCAGAGAGGAACGGAAGCTCACAACATACCCGCAGACATTCGTCCATCTGCGATCGAGTTGCGGGGTTGGAATTGAATGTGTCTCATAGTATCATCTGTCTACAGATTAATCCCCTCTATCTCTCTCCTCCTTGTGGTCCCTCTTTTCTTTCATTCATTCCACACATTCATTCCCCAAATAGACCTTAAAGCTTTTACCTAATGGACAACTATAGTTTCTACAATAATTGTTTCTATATAATGTTTTACAAAGAAAAATAAATATATAAATAAATAAGTACACGCATACATATATCAAATAATTCTTTCATGTATATATGTGAAAGTTATTCACTGAGCTGCATCTTTCACCTGCTCTCTATGAATAATTCTATTGAAAGCACTGCCACTTTTAGATGCTATATTATCTTATAACAATGTAACCTTCCTCTGTATTCAGAGTCTACTCCCAACTCAGGAAGTTGATCAACAGAAAATAAAGTGATAGATTCCAATGCAGCCCTGTGACACATAACAGGAAACAAATGGAAGGTTATTAAAGCACCGTCTTTTGTCCTCCATAAGCTCAATTAATTTATGTATTTAAAAGAGCAGATCACATATATAGTTGTGAGCATACGAGTTGTTGCTAACGCTTGCGGGCTCGCACAGCGAGGGCCACAGTTTGCTCCTGCCTCGCAAAGCCCCCAATCACATACGTTGCACCATCCCCAGTGCCAGACACACACACTGCATCCTGAAGACACCCCCACCCCAAGCACTCAGAGTGCCCTTACCTTGCAGGGCTCCAGCAGGCTGAGCATGCAGACCAGGGAGAGCAGGTCCGGATTGCATGGCTTCAAAGGTGAATTGAGGACCCTTGGGGAAGGAGCCAGGCTCCAAGTGAGGCTCAGCTGCAGGCATGAGGGAATTGAGCATGCAGGTAAGTGATAGATGGAGGGGGAAAGAGGAGGGGAGAGAGAAGGGGGAAAGAGGAGGGGAGAGAGAATGGGGAAAGAGGAAGGGAGAGAGAGAAAGGGGGAAAGAGGAGGGGAGAGAGAGAAGGGGGAAAGAGGAGGGGAGAGAGTGAAGGGGGAAAGAGGAGTTGAGAGAGAGAAGGGGGAAAGAGGAGGGGAGAGAGAGAAGGGGGAAAGAGGAGGGGAGAGAGAGAAGGGGGAAAGAGGAGGGGAGAGAGAAGGGGGAAAGAGGAGGGGAGAGAGAAGGGGGAAAGAAGAGGGGAGAGAGAGAAGGGGGAAAGAGGGAGGGAGAGAGAAGGAGGAAAGAGGAGGGGAGAGAGAAGGAGGAAAGAGGAGGGGAGAGAGAAGGAGAGGGGGAGAGAGAAGGAGAGGGAGGGGGCAGAGAGAGAAGGAGAGGGGGGGGAGAGAGAGAGCAGGGGAGAGAGAAGGAGAGGGGGAGAGAGAAGGAGAGGGGGAGAGAGAAGGAGAGGGGGAGAGAGAAGGAGAGGGGGGAAGAGAGAGAAGGAGAGGGGGGAAGAGAGAGAAGGAGAGGGGGGGAAGAGAGAGAAGGAGAGGGGGGAAGAGAGAGAAGGAGAGGTGGGAAGAGAGAGAAGGAGAGGGGGGGAAGAGAGAGAAGGAGAGGGGGGAGAGAGAGAAGGAGAGGGGGAGAGAGAGAAGGAGAGGGGGAGAGAGCAGGGGAGAGAGAAGGAGAGGGGGCAGAGAGAGAAGGAGAGGGAGGGGGCAGAGAGAGAAGGAGAGGGGGGGAAGAGAGAGCAGGAGAGAGAGAAGGAGAGGGGGAGAGAGAAGGAGAGCGGGAGAGAGAAGGAGAGGGGGAGAGAGAGAAGGGGAGAGAGAGAAGGAGAGGGGGAGAGAGAGAAGGAGAGGGGGAAGAGAGAAAGAGAGGGGGAAGAGAGAAGGAGAGGGGGAAGAGAGTGAAGGAGAGGGGGAAGAGAGAGAAGGAGAGGGGGAAGAGAGAGAAGGAGAGGGGGAAGAGAGAGAAGGAGAGGGGGGGAGAGAGAGAAGGAGAGGGGGGGAGAGAGAGAAGGAGAGGGGGGGTAAGAGAGAGAAGGAGAGGGGGGAAGAGAGAGAAGGAGAGGGGGGGAAGAGAGAGAAGGAGAGGGGGAAGAGAGAGAAGGAGAGGGGGAAGAGAGAAGGAGAGGGGGGTAAGAGAGAGAAGGAGAGGGGGGGAGAGAGAAGGAGAGGGGGGAAGAGAGAGAAGGAGAGTGGGGGAAGAGAGAGAAGGAGAGGGGGGAAGAGAGAGAAGGAGAGGGGGGAAGAGAGAGAAGGAGAGGGGGGAAGAGAGAGAAGGAGAGGGGGGAAGAGAGAGAAGGAGAGGAGGGGAAGCGAGAGAAGGAGAAAGGGGGGGAAGCGAGAGAAGGAGAGGGGGAGAGAGCAGGAGAGAGAGAAGGAGAGGGGGAGAGAGCAGGAGAGAGAGAGAAGGAGAGGGGGAGAGAGCAGGGGAGAGAGAAGGAGAGGGGGAGAGAGCAGGGGAGAGAGAATTAGAGGGGGAGAGAGCAGGGGAGAGAGCAGGAGGAGGAGACAAAATGGGGGAGAGAAGGAGAGGGGAGAGAGAGAAGGAGAGGGGAGAGAGAAAAGGAGAGGGGAGAGAGAGAGAGAGAGAAGGAGAGGGGAGAGAGAGAGAGAAGAAGAGGGGGGAAAGAGAGAGAGGGAGAGGGGGAAGTGAGAG
>JAPZIH010000392.1:11327-27351 GCA_027410445.1 Discoglossus pictus
CTAACGAGGGACACAGACAGAGAGAGACAGGAGGGACACAGACAGAGAGAAACAGGAGGGACACAGACAGAGAGAAACAGGAGGGACACAGACAGAGAGAGACAGGAGGGACACAGATAGAGAGAGACAGGAGGGACACAGATAGAGAGAGACAGGAGGGACACAGATAGAGAGAGACAGGAGGGACACAGATAGAGAGAGAGACAGTAGGGACACAGGGAGAGACAGGAGGGACACAGACAGAGAGAGACAGGAGGGACAGAGAGAGACAAGAGGGACACGGATAGAGAGACAGGAGGGACACAGACAGAGAGAAACAGGAGGGACACAGACAGAGAGAAACAGGAGGGACAGAGAGAGACAAGAGGGACAGAGAGAGACAGGAGGGACAGAGACAGAGAGAGAGACAGGAGGGACAGAGACAGGAGGGACACAGACAGAGAGAGACAGGAGGGACAGAGAGAGACAGGAAGGACACGGATGGAGGGACAGCGAGAGACAGGAGGGACACAGATGGAGGGACACAGATAGAGAGATAGGAGGGACACAGGCAGAGAGAGACAGGAGGGACACAGGCAGAGAGAGTAAGGAGGGACACAGAGAGAGTAAGGAGGGACACAGACAGAGAGAGTAAGGAGGGACACAGACAGAGAGAGTAAGGAGGGACACAGACAGAGAGAGTAAGGAGGACACAGACAGAGAGAGAGAGACAGAAGGGACACAGACAGAGAGACAGAAGGGACACAGAGAGAGAGAGATAGCAGGGACACAGACAGAGAGAGACAGGAGGGACAGAGAGAGACAAGAGGGACACGGATAGAGAGACAGGAGGGACACAGACAGAGAGAGACAGGAGGGACACAGACAGAGAGAAACAGGAGGGACACAGACAGAGAGAGACAGGAGGGACACAGATAGAGAGAGACAGGAGGGACACAGATACAGAGAGACAGGAGGGACACAGATAGAGAGAGACAGGAGGGACACAGACAGAGAGAGAGTGACAGGAGTAACACAGAGAGAGACAGGAGGGACACAGAGAGAGAGAGACAGGAGAGACACAAGAGGGACACAGAGAGAGGGAGACAGGAGGGACACAGAGAGAGGGAGACAGGAGGGACACAGAGAGAGAGAGACAGGAGGGACACAGATAGAGAGAGACAGGAGGGACACAGATAGAGAGAGACAGGAGGGACACAGATAGAGAGAGACAGGAGGGAAACAGACAGAGAGAAACAGGAGGGACACAGACAGAGAGAGACAGGAGGGACACAGATAGAGAGAGAGAGACAGGAGGGACACAGACAGAGAGAGTAAGGAGGGACACAGACAGAGAGAAAGACAGAAGGGACACAGACAGAGAGAGAGACAGAAGGGACACAGACAGAGAGAGAGACAGAAGGGACACAGAGAGAGGTAGACAGTAGGGACACAGGGAGAGACAGGAGGGACACAGACAGAGAAAGACAGGAGGGACAGAGAGAGACAAGAGGGACACGGAGAGAGAGACAGGAGGGACACAGACAGAGAGAGAGACAGGAGGGACACAGACAGAGAGAGAGACAGGAGGGACACATAGAGAGAGAGACAGGAGTGACAGAGACAGACAGAGATAGAGAGACAGGAAGGACACGGATGGAGGGACACAGATAGAGAGAGACAGGAGGGACAGCGAGAGACAGGAGGGACACAGACAGAGAGAGAGACAGGAGGGACACAGACAGAGAGAGAGACAGGAGGGACACAGACAGAGAGAGACAGGAGGGACACAGACAGAGAGAGAGACAGGAGGGACACAGAGAGAGACAGGAGGGACACAGAGAGAGAGACAGGAGGGACACATAGAGAGAGACAGGAGGGACACAGATAGAGAGAGACAGGAGGGACACAGATAGAGAGAGTAAGGAGGGACACAGACAGAGAGAGTAAGGAGGGACACAGACAGAGAGAGTAAGGAGGGACACAGACAGAGAGAGTAAGGAGGGACACAGACAGAGAGAGTAAGGAGGGACACAGACAGAGAGAGTAAGGAGGGACACAGACAGAGAGAGTAAGGAGGACACAGACAGAGAGAGAGAGACAGAAGGGACACAGACAGAGAGAGAGACAGAAGGGACACAGAGAGAGGTAGACAGTAGGGACACAGACAGAGAGAGACAGCAGGGACACAGACAGAGAGAGACAGGAGGGACAGAGAGAGACAAGAGGGACACGGATAGAGAGACAGGAGGGACACAGACAGAGAGAGACAGGAGGGACACAGACAGAGAGAAACAGGAGGGACACAGACAGAGAGAGACAGGAGGGACACAGATAGAGAGAGACAGGAAGGGACACAGATACAGAGAGACAGGAGGGACACAGATAGAGAGAGACAGGAGGGACACAGACAGAGAGAGAGTGACAGGAGTAACACAGAGAGAGTCAGGAGGGACACAGAGAGAGTCAAGAGGGACACAGATAGAGAGAGACAGGAGGGACACAGACAGAGAGAAACAGGAGGGACACAGACAGAGAGAAACAGGAGGGACAGCGATAGACAGGAGGGACACTGATAGAGAGACAGGAGGGACACAGACAGAGAGAGACAGGAGGGACAGAGAGAGAGACAGGAGGGACACAGACAGAGAGAGACAGGAGGGACAGAGACAGGAGGGACACAGACAGAGAGAGACAGGAGGGACAGAGAGAGACAGGAAGGACACGGATGGAGGGACACAGATAGAGAGAGACAGGAGGGACACAGACAGAGAGAGACAGGAGGGACACAGACAGAGAGAGAGACAGGAGGGACACAGAGAGAGAGAGACAGGAGGGACACAGACAGAGAGAGACAGGAGGGACACAGACAGAGAGAGAGAGAGGAGGGACACAGAGAGAGAGAGACAGGAGGGACACAGACAGAGAGAGTAAGGAGGGACACAGACAGAGAGAAAGACAGAAGGGACACAGACAGAGAGAGAGACAGAAGGGACACAGACAGAGAGAGAGACAGAAGGGACACAGAGAGAGGTAGACAGTAGGGACACAGGGAGAGACAGGAGGGACACAGACAGAGAGAGACAGGAGGGACAGAGAGAGACAAGAGGGACATGGATAGAGAGACAGGAGGGACACAGACAGAGAGAGACAGGAGGGACACAGACAGAGAGAAACAGGAGGGACACAGACAGAGAGAAACAGGAGGGACACAGACAGAGAGAGACAGGAGGGACACAGATAGAGAGAGACAGGAGGGACACAGATAGAGAGAGACAGGAGGGACACAGATAGAGAGAGACAGGAGGGACACAGATAGAGAGAGAGACAGTAGGGACACAGGGAGAGACAGGAGGGACACAGACAGAGAGAGACAGGAGGGACAGAGAGAGACAAGAGGGACACGGATAGAGAGACAGGAGGGACACAGACAGAGAGAAACAGGAGGGACACAGACAGAGAGAAACAGGAGGGACAGAGAGAGACAAGAGGGACAGAGAGAGACAGGAGGGACAGAGACAGGAAGGACACAGACAGAGAGAGACAGGAGGGACAGAGAGAGACAGGAAGGACACGGATGGAGGGACAGCGAGAGACAGGAGGGACACAGATGGAGGGACACAGATAGAGAGATAGGAGGGACACAGGCAGAGAGAGACAGGAGGGACACAGGCAGAGAGAGACAGGAGGGACACAGACAGAGAGAGAGACAGGAGGGACACAGACAGAGAGATTGACAGGAGGGACACAGACAGAGAGAGAGACAGGAGGGACACAGACAGAGAGAGAGAGACAGGAGGGACACAGACAGAGAGAGAGAGACAGGAGGGACACATAGAGAGAGAGACAGGAGTGACAGAGACAGACAGAGATAGAGAGACAGGAAGGACACGGATGGAGGGACACAGATAGAGAGAGACAGGAGGGACAGCGAGAGACAGGAGGGACACAGATAGAGAGACAGGAGGGACACAGAGAGAGACAGGAGGGACACAGACAGAGAGAGACAGGAGGGACACAGACAGAGAGAGAGACAGGAGGGACACAGAGAGAGAGAGACAGGAGGGACACAGACAGAGAGAGACAGGAGGGACACAGACAGAGAGAGAGAGAGGAGGGACACAGAGAGAGAGAGACAGGAGGGACACAGACAGAGAGAGTAAGGAGGGACACAGACAGAGAGAAAGACAGAAGGGACACAGACAGAGAGAGAGACAGAAGGGACACAGACAGAGAGAGAGACAGAAGGGACACAGAGAGAGGTAGACAGTAGGGACACAGGGAGAGACAGGAGGGACACAGACAGAGAGAGACAGGAGGGACAGAGAGAGACAAGAGGGACACGGATAGAGAGACAGGAGGGACACAGACAGAGAGAGACAGGAGGGACACAGACAGAGAGAAACAGGAGGGACACAGACAGAGAGAAACAGGAGGGACACAGACAGAGAGAGACAGGAGGGACACAGATAGAGAGAGACAGGAGGGACACAGATAGAGAGAGACAGGAGGGACACAGATAGAGAGAGACAGGAGGGACACAGATAGAGAGAGAGACAGTAGGGACACAGGGAGAGACAGGAGGGACACAGACAGAGAGAGACAGGAGGGACAGAGAGAGACAAGAGGGACACGGATAGAGAGACAGGAGGGACACAGACAGAGAGAAACAGGAGGGACACAGACAGAGAGAAACAGGAGGGACAGAGAGAGACAAGAGGGACAGAGAGAGACAGGAGGGACAGAGACAGAGAGAGACAGGAGGGACAGAGACAGGAAGGACACAGACAGAGAGAGACAGGAGGGACAGAGAGAGACAGGAAGGACACGGATGGAGGGACAGCGAGAGACAGGAGGGACACAGATGGAGGGACACAGATAGAGAGATAGGAGGGACACAGGCAGAGAGAGACAGGAGGGACACAGGCAGAGAGAGTAAGGAGGGACACAGAGAGAGTAAGGAGGGACACAGACAGAGAGAGTAAGGAGGGACACAGACAGAGAGAGTAAGGAGGGACACAGACAGAGAGAGTAAGGAGGACACAGACAGAGAGAGAGAGACAGAAGGGACACAGACAGAGAGACAGAAGGGACACAGAGAGAGAGAGATAGCAGGGACACAGACAGAGAGAGACAGGAGGGACAGAGAGAGACAAGAGGGACACGGATAGAGAGACAGGAGGGACACAGACAGAGAGAGACAGGAGGGACACAGACAGAGAGAAACAGGAGGGACACAGACAGAGAGAGACAGGAGGGACACAGATAGAGAGAGACAGGAGGGACACAGATAGAGAGAGACAGGAGGGACACAGATACAGAGAGACAGGAGGGACACAGATAGAGAGAGACAGGAGGGACACAGACAGAGAGAGAGTGACAGGAGTAACACAGAGAGAGTCAGGAGGGACACAGAGAGAGTCAAGAGGGACACAGATAGAGAGAGACAGGAGGGACACAGACAGAGAGAAACAGGAGGGACACAGACAGAGAGAAACAGGAGGGACAGCGAGAGACAAGAGGGACACTGATAGACAGGAGGGACACTGATAGAGAGACAGGAGGGACACAGACAGAGAGAGACAGGAGGGACAGAGAGAGAGACAGGAGGGACACAGACAGAGAGAGACAGGAGGGACAGAGACAGGAGGGACACAGACAGAGAGAGACAGGAGGGACAGAGAGAGACAGGAAGGACACGGTTTGAGGGACACAGATAGAGAGAGACAGGAGGGACACAGACAGAGAGAGACAGGAGGGACACAGACAGAGAGAGAGACAGGAGGGACACAGAGAGAGAGAGACAGGAGGGACACAGACAGAGAGAGAGAGAGGAGGGACACAGAGAGAGAGAGACAGGAGGGACACAGACAGAGAGAGTAAGGAGGGACACAGACAGAGAGAAAGACAGAAGGGACACAGACAGAGAGAGAGACAGAAGGGACACAGACAGAGAGAGAGACAGAAGGGACACAGAGAGAGGTAGACAGTAGGGACACAGGGAGAGACAGGAGGGACACAGACAGAGAGAGACAGGAGGGACAGAGAGAGACAAGAGGGACACGGATAGAGAGACAGGAGGGACACAGACAGAGAGAGACAGGAGGGACACAGACAGAGAGAAACAGGAGGGACACAGACAGAGAGAAACAGGAGGGACACAGACAGAGAGAGACAGGAGGGACACAGATAGAGAGAGACAGGAGGGACACAGATAGAGAGAGACAGGAGGGACACAGATAGAGAGAGACAGGAGGGACACAGATAGAGAGAGAGACAGTAGGGACACAGGGAGAGACAGGAGGGACACAGACAGAGAGAGACAGGAGGGACAGAGAGAGACAAGAGGGACACGGATAGAGAGACAGGAGGGACACAGACAGAGAGAAACAGGAGGGACACAGACAGAGAGAAACAGGAGGGACAGAGAGAGACAAGAGGGACAGAGAGAGACAGGAGGGACAGAGACAGAGAGAGACAGGAGGGACAGAGACAGGAGGGACACAGACAGAGAGAGACAGGAGGGACAGAGAGAGACAGGAAGGACACGGATGGAGGGACAGGGAGAGACAGGAGGGACACAGATGGAGGGACACAGATAGAGAGATAGGAGGGAGACAGGCAGAGAGAGACAGGAGGGACACAGGCAGAGAGAGACAGGAGGGACACAGACAGAGAGAGAGACAGGAGGGACACAGACAGAGAGAGAGACAGGAGGGACACAGACAGAGAGAGAGAGACAGGAGGGACACAGACAGAGAGAGAGAGACAGGAGGGACACATAGAGAGAGAGACAGGAGTGACAGAGACAGACAGAGATAGAGAGACAGGAAGGACACGGATGGAGGGACACAGATAGAGAGAGACAGGAGGGACAGCGAGAGACAGGAGGGACACAGATAGAGAGACAGGAGGGACACAGAGAGAGACAGGAGGGACACAGACAGAGAGAGAGACAGGAGGGACACAGATAGAGAGAGACAGGAGGGACACAGACAGAGAGAGAGTGACAGGAGTAACACAGAGAGAGTCAGGAGGGACACAGAGAGAGTCAGGAGGGACACAGATAGAGACAGGAGGGACACAGACAGAGAGAGACAGGAGGGACACAGATAGAGAGAGACAGGAGGGACACAGACAGAGAGAGACAGGAGGGACACAGATAGAGAGACAGGAGGGACACAGACAGAGAGAGACAGGAGGGACACAGACAGAGAGAGAGACAGGAGGGACACAGACAGAGAGAGAGAGACAGGAGGGACACAGACAGAGAGAGAGACAGGAGGGACACAGACAGAGAGAGAGACAGGAGGGACAGAGACAGACAGAGATAGAGAGACAGGAAGGACACGGATGGAGGGACACAGATAGAGAGAGACAGGAGGGACAGTGAGAGACAGGAGGGACACAGACAGAGAGAGAGACAGGAGGGACACAGACAGAGAGAGAGACAGGAGGGACACAGACAGAGAGAGAGACAGGAGGGACACAGAGACAGACAGGAGGGACACAGAGAGAGAGACAGGAGTGACACATAGAGAGAGACAGGAGGGACACAGATAGAGAGAGACAGGAGGGACACAGATAGAGAGAGTAAGGAGGGACACAGACAGAGAGAGAAAGGAGGGACACAGACAGAGAGAGTAAGGAGGGACACAGACAGAGAGAGTAAGGAGGGACACAGACAGAGAGAGTAAGGAGGGACACAGACAGAGAGAGTAAGGAGGACACAGACAGAGAGAGAGAGACAGAAGGGACACAGACAGAGAGAGAGACAGAAGGGACACAGAGAGAGGTAGACAGTAGGGACACAGACAGAGAGAGACAGCAGGGACACAGACAGAGAGAGACAGGAGGGACAGAGAGAGACAAGAGGGACACGGATAGAGAGACAGGAGGGACACAGACAGAGAGAGACAGGAGGGACACAGACAGAGAGAAACAGGAGGGACACAGACAGAGAGAGACAGGAGGGACACAGATAGAGAGAGACAGGAGGGACACAGATACAGAGAGACAGGAGGGACACAGATAGAGAGAGACAGGAGGGACACAGACAGAGAGAGAGTGACAGGAGTAACACAGAGAGAGTCAGGAGGGACACAGAGAGAGTCAAGAGGGACACAGATAGAGAGAGACAGGAGGGACACAGACAGAGAGAAACAGGAGGGACACAGACAGAGAGAAACAGGAGGGACAGCGATAGACAGGAGGGACACTGATAGAGAGACAGGAGGGACACTGATAGAGAGACAGGAGGGACACAGACAGAGAGAGACAGGAGGGACAGAGAGAGAGACAGGAGGGACACAGACAGAGAGAGACAGGAGGGACAGAGACAGGAGGGACACAGACAGAGAGAGACAGGAGGGACAGAGAGAGACAGGAAGGACACGGATGGAGGGACACAGATAGAGAGAGACAGGAGGGACACAGACAGAGAGAGACAGGAGGGACACAGACAGAGAGAGAGACAGGAGGGACACAGAGAGAGAGAGACAGGAGGGACACAGACAGAGAGAGACAGGAGGGACACAGACAGAGAGAGACAGGAGGGACAGAGAGAGAGACAGGAGGGACACAGACAGAGAGAGACAGGAGGGACAGAGACAGGAGGGACACAGACAGAGAGAGACAGGAGGGACAGAGAGAGACAGGAAGGACACGGATGGAGGGACACAGATAGAGAGAGACAGGAGGGACACAGACAGAGAGAGACAGGAGGGACACAGACAGAGAGAGAGACAGGAGGGACACAGAGAGAGAGAGACAGGAGGGACACAGACAGAGAGAGTAAGGAGGGACACAGACAGAGAGAGTAAGGAGGGACACAGAGAGAGAGAGACAGGAGGGACACAGACAGAGAGAGTAAGGAGGGACACAGACAGAGAGAGAGAGACAGAAGGGACACAGACAGAGAGAGAGAGAGACAGAAGGGACACAGACAGAGAGAGAGACAGAAGGGACACAGAGAGAGGTAGACAGTAGGGACACAGAGAGAGACAGGAGGGACACAGACAGAGAGAGACAGGAGGGACAGAGAGAGACAAGAGGGACACGGATAGAGAGACAGGAGGGACACAGACAGAGAGAGACAGGAGGGACACAGACAGAGAGAAACAGGAGGGACACAGACAGAGAGAAACAGGAGGGACACAGACAGAGAGAGACAGGAGGGACACAGATAGAGAGAGACAGGAGGGACACAGATAGAGAGAGACAGGAGGGACACAGATAGAGAGAGAGACAGTAGGGACACAGATAGAGAGAGAGACAGTAGGGGCACAGGGAGAGACAGGAGGGACACAGACAGAGAGAGACAGGAGGGACAGAGAGAGACAAGAGGGACACGGATAGAGAGACAGGAGGGACACAGACAGAGAGAAACAGGAGGGACACAGACAGAGAGAAACAGGAGGGACAGAGAGAGACAAGAGGGACAGAGAGAGACAGAGACAGAGAGAGACAGGAGGGACAGAGACAGGAGGGACACAGACAGAGAGAGACAGGAGGGACAGAGAGAAACAGGAAGGACACGGATGGAGGGACAGCGAGAGACAGGAGGGACACAGATGGAGGGACACAGATAGAGAGATAGGAGGGACACAGGCAGAGAGAGACAGGAGGGACACAGGCAGAGAGAGACAGGAGGGACACAGACAGAGAGAGAGACAGGAGGGACACAGACAGAGAGAGAGACAGGAGGGACACAGACAGAGAGAGAGACAGGAGGGACACAGACAGAGAGAGAGACAGGAGGGACACAGACAGAGAGAGAGAGACAGGAGGGACACAGACAGAGAGAGAGAGACAGGAGGGACACATAGAGAGAGAGACAGGAGTGACAGAGACAGACAGAGATAGAGAGACAGGAAGGACACGGATGGAGGGACACAGATAGAGAGAGACAGGAGGGACAGCGAGAGACAGGAGGGACACAGATAGAGAGACAGGAGGGACACAGAGAGAGACAGGAGGGACACAGACAGAGAGAGAGACAGGAGGGACACAGATAGAGAGAGACAGGAGGGACACAGACAGAGAGAGAGTGACAGGAGTAACACAGAGAGAGTCAGGAGGGGCACAGAGAGAGTCAGGAGGGACACAGATAGAGAGAGACAGGAGGGACACAGACAGAGAGAAACAGGAGGGACACAGATAGAGAGAGACAGGAGGGACACAGACAGAGAGAGACAGGAGGGACACAGATAGAGAGAGACAGGAGGGACACAGAAAAAGAGAGAGTGACAGCAGTAACACAGAGAGAGACAGGAGGGACACCGATAGAGAGAGACACAGACAGAGAGACAGGAGGGACACAGACAGAGAGAGAGAGTGAGTGACAGGAGTAACACAGAGAGAGTCAGGAGGGATACAGATAGAGAGAGACAGGAGGGATATAGAGAGAGAGACAGGAGGGACACAGATAGAGAGAGACGGGAGGGACACAGATAGAGACAGGAGGGACACAGATAGAGAGAGAGACAGGAGGGACACAGACAAAGAGAGAGTGACAGGAGTAACACAGAGAGAGACAGGAGGGACACCGATAGAGAGAGACACAGACAGAGAGACAGGAGGGACACTGATAGAGAGAGACACAGACAGAGAGACAGGAGGGACACTGATAGAGACATGAGGTACACAGAGAGAGAGACAGGAGGGACACAGAGAGAGAGACAGGAGGGACACAGAGAGAGAGACAGGAGGGACACAGAGAGAGAGACAGGAGAGACACAGAGAGAGACAAGAGGGACACAGAGAGAGGGAGACAGGAGGGACACAGACAGAGAGAAACAGGAGGGACACAGAGAGAGTCAGGAGGGACACAGATAGAGAGAGACAGGAGGGACACAGATAGAGAGAGACAGGAGGGACACAGATAGAGAGAGACAGGAGGGACACAGATAGAGAGAGACAGGAGGGACACAGATAGAGAGAGAAAGGAGGGACACAGACAGAGAGAGAGAGTCAGGAGGGACACAGACAGAGAGAGAGACAGGAGGGACACAGACAGAGAGAGAGACAGGAGGGACACAGACAGAGAGAGAGACAGGAGGGACACAGACAGAGAGAGAGACAGGAGGGACACAGACAGAGAGAGAGACAGGAGGGACACATAGAGAGAGAGACAGGAGTGACAGAGACAGACAGAGATAGAGAGACAGGAAGGACACATCCAGAGATAGAGAGACAGGAGGGAGAGAGAGAGAGAGAGAGAGACAGGAGGTACAGAGAGAGAGACAGGAAGGACACATCCAGAGATAGAGAGACAGGAGGGACAGAGAGAGAGAGAGAGAGAGAGAGAGAGGAGGGACAGAGAGAGAGACAGGAAGGACAGAGAGAGAGAGAGAGACAGGAGGGACAGAGAGAGAGAGAGAGAGACAGGAGGGACAGAGAGAGAGAGAGAGAGACAGGAGGGACAGAGAGAGAGAGAGAGAGGATGGACAGAGAGAGAGAGACAGGAGGGACACAGAGAGAGGCAGGAGGGACACAGAGAGAGGCAGGAGGGACACAGAGAGAGACAGGAGGGACACAGAGAGAGACAGGAGGGACACAGAGAGAGACAGGAGGGACACAGATAGAGAGAGACAGGAGGGACACAGATAGAGAGAGACAGGAGGGACACAGATAGAGAGAGACAGGAGGGACACAGATAGAGAGAGACAGGAGGGACACAGATAGAGAGAGATAGGAGGGACAGAGAGAGAGACAGGAGGGACACAGAGAGAGACAGGAGGGACACAGAGAGAGACAGGAGGGACACAGAGAGAGACAGGAGGGACACAGACAGAGAGAGATAGGAGGGACACAGAGAGAGACAGGAGGGACACAGATAGAGAGACAGGAGGGACACAGAGAGAGACAGGAGGGACACAGAGAGAGACAGGAGGGACACAGATAGAGAGAGACAGGAGGGACACAGATAGAGAGAGACAGGAGGGACACAGATAGAGAGAGACAGGAGGGACACAGATAGAGAGAGACAGGAGGGACACAGACAGAGAGAGAGACAGAAGGGACACAGAGAGAGGTAGACAGTAGGGACACAGGGAGAGACAGGAGGGACACAGACAGAGAGAGACAGGAGGGACACAGACAGAGAGAGACAGGAGGGACACAGACAGAGAGAAACAGGAGGGACACAGACAGAGAGAAACAGGAGGGACACAGACAGAGAGAGACAGGAGGGACACAGATAGAGAGAGACAGGAGGGACACAGATAGAGAGAGACAGGAGGGACACAGATAGAGAGAGACAGGAGGGACACAGATAGAGAGAGACAGGAGGGACACAGATAGAGAGAGACAGAAGGGACACAGATAGAGAGAGACAGGAGGGACACAGACAGAGAGAGAGAGTCAGGAGGGACACAGACAGAGAGAGTCAGGAGGGACACAGATAGAGAGAGACAGGAGGGACACAGATAGAGAGAGACAGGAGGGACACAGACAGAGAGAGAGAGTCAGGAGGGACACAGAGAGAGTCAGGAGGGACACAGATAGAGAGAGACAGGAGGGACACAGATAGAGAGAGACAGGAGGGACACAGATAGAGAGAGACAGGAGGGACACAGATAGAGAGAGACAGGAGGGACACAGACAGAGAGAGAGAGTCAGGAGGGACACAGACAGAGGGAAACAGGAGGGACAGAGAGAGACAGGAAGGACACGGATGGAGGGACACAGATAGAGAGAGACAGGAGGGACACAGATAGAGAGACAGGAGGGACACAGACAAAGAGAGAGACAGGAGGGACACAGACAGAGAGAGAGACAGGAGGGACACAGACAGAGAGAGAGACAGGAGGGACACAGACAGAGAGAGAGACAGGAGGGACACAGACAGAGAGAGAGACAGGAGGGACACAGACAGAGAGAGAGACAGGAGGGACACATAGAGAGAGAGACAGGAGGGACACATAGAGAGAGAGACAGGAGTGACAGAGACAGACATAGATAGAGAGACAGGAAGGACACATCCAGAGATAGAGAGACAGGAGGAAGAGAGAGAGAGAGAGAGAGGAGGGACAGAGAGAGAGACAGGAAGGACACATCCAGAGATAGAGAGACAGGAGGGACAGAGAGAGAGAGAGAGAGGAGGGACAGAGAGAGAGACAGGAAGGACACATCCAGAGATAGAGAGACAGGAGGGAGAGAGAGAGAGACAGGAGGTACAGAGAGAGAGACAGGAAGGACACATCCAGAGATAGAGAGACAGGAGGGACAGAGAGAGAGAGAGAGAGGAGGGACAGAGAGAGAGACAGGAGGGACAGAGAGAGAGAGAGAGAGAGGATGGACAGAGAGAGAGAGAGAGAGAGAGAGAGAGAGAGGATGGACAGAGAGAGAGAGACAGGAGGGACACAGAGAGAGGCAGGAGGGACACAGAGAGAGACAGGAGGGACACAGAGAGAGACAGGAGGGACACAGAGAGAGACAGGAGGGACACAGAGAGAGACAGGAGGGACACAGAGAGAGACAGGAGGGACACAGAGAGAGACATGAGGGACACAGACACACACAGAGAGAGACATGAGAGAGATAGACAGACAGGAAGGAGGGACAGAGAGAGACTGACAGGAAGAAGGGATAGAGAGAAAGATTAACATGAAGGAGGGACAGAGAGAAAGATTAACATGAAGGAGGGACAGAGAGAAAGATTAACATGAAGGAGGGACAGAGAGAAAGATTAACATGAAGGAGGGACAGAGAGAAAGATTAACATGAAGGAGGGACAGAGAGAAAGATTGACATGAAGGAGGGACAGAGAGACAGACAGGAAGGAGGGACAGAGAGATGAGAAAAGTGGAGTAGAAGTGACAGGGGAGGGAAAGCGGGGTAGAAGAGACAAGGGAAGGGAGAGGGGTGGAAGAGACACAGGAAAGGGAAATGGGGGAAGAGACACAGGGAGCAAGAGAAGGGAAAAGAAACAGGAGGGAGGGAAGAGACACAAGGGAGGGGGAGAGGGGACACATGGGAGGGGGGAAGATATACAGGGGTGGAGAGGGGGGAAGAGACACATGGGGGAGAGGCTCGCAATGAGCGCCTTTGGCGCTCATTGCGATGTTCATGATGAGCTTCAAAGGTGCTTAGTAAAGTAGAGGGGGGAGTGGCTCTCATTGAGCGCCTACCGTCAAGTAGAGGGGGGAAAAGGTAGAGGGGGAGAGGCTCGCAATGAGCGCCAACGGCGCTCATCGCAAGGCCAGTTAAGTAGAGGGGGAGAGGCTTGCAATTTGTGGCAAACACCATTGCCAGGCTTCAAATTTTATTGCCGTCATTTTTGACGGGCAAGTGGCTAGTATATATATATATTTCTGCAATTGATGAAAGAAGTGGGTTGTCCTTGTATCTTGAGATATTGAGCACATAGACTCTCCAATCTTCTAATATACCTGAGATCTTGTCCAGCTGAGAAATCGGAACAATTCATAGGAGAGGCCTTTTGGCCAATGGGACAAAGTCATACTGGTGCAACTCAAGGTCATCCTGGTGTGTGACGTCATTTGGCATTCCCTGCTAAGACGCGCCGAGACTAACACAGACACTACCATCAGCTGGAGCCTATTGCCTTGATCACTACCTCTGTCACACTCCTGTGTCACAACCACAATCTTATATTCTAGATTGTAAGCTCTTCGGAGTAGGATCCTCAACTCTGTTGTACCAAACTTCAGTTTGCCTTCTTATATATCTTATAATTTGTCCTACCCTACTTATTCTGCTTAACTAAACTACTTTGAATAACACAACAGAAAATAAGTAATAGCAATAGAAAAAACAAAATGGTGTATTGGTCATCACTCATCAGGATTTGCTGAAGTCATAAAAATGAACTAGAAAGGAATAAATGTTACATTTGCCTAGTATGTACTGTAAGATTGGAAAATGAATGTTAAAAAAATGTGGGTTAAAAAGCTTATCTATATTCTGAGGTCATTGGTGTGTTTCTGCCAAGGACGACATGGCACAGTCTTTGGGGAGCATATATCTGCCCAGGTGGCACCTGGGGTTGTGGGCGGGTCCCTCTCCTGCCTCTTCCTGTGGGCGGGTCCCTCTCCTGCCTCTTCCTGTGGGTGGGGCCCATTCACCTTTAACAATTTTTTCCGGCCCGCTTTACCTTGCAAGCCTCAGTACACTTTTGCCCCTTTGCCTGGAGGATGTCTTTGTATCTTGGCCTTCCTTGGCCTACCTTCGCAGATTTTGCCTCATATCTACTAAACAGCGATTTTACCCCTGTACATTCTCTCTCTCTCTCACTCTCACTCTCACTCTCACTCTCACTCACTCTCTCTCTCTCCACACTCTCTCTCCCTCTCTCTCCCCTCTCCGTCTCTCTGGGCACACTCTCTCTCCCTCTCTATGCACTCTGGCTCTCTCTCTGTGAACGCTCTCTGTGCTCTCTGTATCTTTCTCTCTGTTCTCTCTTTCTCTCTGTACACTCTCCCTCTCTCTCTACCTGTGCCCTCTCCCCCTCTCTGGGCGCTCTCTCTCTCCCTCACTGGAAGCTCTTGCGATGTGCACTGTCGCTCTCTCTGCGTGCTCTCTATATCTCTCTATTCACTCTCTCACTCTCCCTGCGCTCGCACTGTGTGCACTCTCTGTGCACCCTATATCTCTGTCTGCTCTCTCTCTCTGTTTGCTCTCTCACTCTCCCTGCACTCTCTCTGTGTGTGCTCTCTCTCTCTCCCTGTATGCTCTGCCTGTGTGTGCTCTCTCTGTGTGTGCTCTCCATGCACTCTCACTCTCTCTCTGTGCTCTGCCTGTGAACTTTCCCTGTGTGCTCTCTCTCTGTGCTCTCTCTGTGTGCTCTCTATGCACTCTCACTCTTTCTCTCTGCACTCTATATCTCTCTGTTCATTCTCTCTCTGTTTGCTGTCTTACTCTCCTTGCACTCTTTCTGTGTGCTCTCTCTCTCCCTCTCTGTGCGCTCTTTCAATGTGCACTGTCGCTCTCTCCCTGAGTGCTCTCTCTCTGTGTGCTATCTATGCACTCTCGCTTTCTCTCTGTGCACTCTATATCTCTCTGTTCTCTCTCTCTCTGTTTG
>JAPZIH010000393.1:0-27177 GCA_027410445.1 Discoglossus pictus
CAAAACAGACAGCGCACACAGAGAGCAAGAGAGAGTGCAGAGAGAGCTCACAGACAGAGATTGCACAGACAGAGAGCAGAGGCAGAGAGTGCACAGAGAGAGAGAGAGTGCACAGACAGAGAGATCACACAAAGACAGCGCACACAGAGAGCAAGAGAGAGTGCAGAGAGAGAGTGCACAGACAGAGAGCAGAGGCAGAGAGTGCACAGAGAGGGAGAGAGAGTGCACAGACAGAGAGATCACACACAGACAGCGCACACAGAGAGCAAGAGAGAGTGCAGAGAGAGAGCGCACAGACAGAGATTGCACAGACAGAGAGCAGAGGCAGAGAGTGAACAGAGAGAGAGAGTGCAGACAGAGAGATCACAAACAGACAGCGCACACAGAGAGCAAGAGAGAGTGCAGAGAGAGCGCACAGACAGAGATTGCACAGACAGAGAGCAGAGGCAGAGAGTGCACAGAGAGGGAGAGAGAGTGCAGACAGAGAGATCACAAACAGACAGCGCACACAGAGAGCAAAAGAGAGTGCACAGAGAGAGCGCACAGCCAGAGATTGCACAGACAGAGAGCAGAGGCAGAGGGCGCACAGAGAGGGAGAGAGAGTGCACCGACAGAGAGATCACAAACAGACAGCGCACACAGAGAGCAAGAGAGAGTGCAAAGAGAGATCGCACAGACAGAGAGCAGAGGCAGAGAGAGCACACAGAGGGAGAGAGAATGCACAGACAGAGAGATCACACACAGACAGCGCACACAGAGAGCAAGAGAGAGTGCAGAGAGAGAGCGCACAGACAGAGATTGCACAGACAGAGAGCAGAGGCAGAGAGTGCACAGAGAGGGAGAGAGATTGCACAGACAGAGAGCAGAGGCAGAGAGTGCACAGAGAGGGAGAGAGAGTGCACAGACAGAGATTGCACAGACAGAGAGCAGAGGCAGAGAGTGCACAGAGAGGGAAAGAGAGCGCACAGACAGAGATTGCACAGACAGAGAGCAGAGGCAGAGAGTGCACAGAGAGGGAGAGAGAGTGCACAGACAGAGAGATCACACACAGACAGCGCACACAGAGAGCAAGAGAGAGTGCAGAGAGAGAGCGCACAGACAAAGATTGCACAGACAGAGAGCAGAGGCAGAGAGTGCACACAGAGGGAGAGAGAGTGCACAGACAGAGAGATCACACACAGTCAGCACACACATAGAGCAAGAGAGAGCGCAAAGACTGAGAAAGCGCACAAACAGAGAGTGAGCGCACAGAGAGAGAGTGCACAGACAGAGAAAGCGCACAGACAGAGAGAGTGCACAAAGACAGAGTGCACAGAAAGAGGGTGTGAGACAGAAAGCTCAAAGAGAGAGAGCCACGGAGAAAGTGCACAGAGAGAGAGAGTGCAAAACACAGATAGAGTGTACAGAGAACAAAACTGAGAGGTAGGGGTACAGAGAAAGAGAGCGCACACAGACAGCGCCCACACAAACAGCGAGAGAGAGAGAGAGCACAGACAGAGAGCGCAGACAGAGAGAGCACACAGTGAGAGAGAGAGCACACAGAAAGGGAGAACACACAGACAGCGCTCACAGAGAGCGAGAGAGATCACACAGAGTGCACAGAGAGAGAGAGCACAGATAAAGAAAGAGTACACAGACAAAACAAAAGAGTGCACAGACAGAAAGAGCACAGAGAGAGAGAATGCACCAACAGAAAGCGCACAGAGAGAATGCAGAGAGCACACAGAAACTGAGAGAGAGCAGAGAGAGAGAGTGCACAGAAAGAACTCACAGAGAAAGTGAGCGCACAGAGAGAGAAAGTGCAGAGAGAGAGAGAGAGAGCATACAGAGAGAGAGAAAGAGCACCAGGAGCGAGAGAGACATGTTAGAGAGAAAGAAATGAGAGTGAGACACACAAGACAGAGAGAGAGAGAGACAGGTCAGAGAGAAAGAAATGAGAGCGAGACACATAAAACAGAGTGAGAGAGGGACAAGGCCCGTGAGAGCCCTACGTGACTGGCTTGAGGGGGGAGTTACAGGCTTCAAAAATATTACAAATTTAACGCCGCCATTTTTTTTAAGCCTGTAACTGGGAAGCCGCTGGAAGATTCCAATTAATTAAGACATTTACCTACAACCTCAAACGCAGCACAGGGGGAGAGGCAGGGAGCCTGTAAGTGAGGTTGCAAACTAATTTGATATTTAACTGGATGAATTTCCTTAGCCCGCAAATTGTTTCACACTGGTAAATGCAAACATGAGCACAGAGGAGAGAGCGGCTGGAGAAAGGGAGAGGGGGAGAGGGTGGAAAGAGACACAGGGGAGGTAGTGTGGGGGGGGGGAGACACAGGGGTGAGAGAGGGGGAGAGGGTGGAAAGAGACATAGGGGAGGTAGTGGGGGGGGAGAGACACAGGGGTGAGATAGGGGGGAGAGGTTGGAAAGAGACACAGGGGAGGTAGTGTGGGGGGGGGAGACACAGGGGTGAGAGAGGGGGAGAGGGTGGAAAGAGACATAGGGGAGGTAGTGGGGGGGGGAGAGACACAGGGGTGAGATAGGGGGGGGGAGGGTGGAAAGAGACACAGGGGAGGTAGTGGGGGGGAGAGACACAGGGGTGAGAGAGGGGGAGAGGGTGGAAAGAGACACAGGGGAGGTAGTGTGGGGGAGGGAGACACAGGGGTGAAAGAGGGGGAGAGGGTGGAAAGAGACACAGGTGAGGTAGTGGGGAGGAGAGACACAGGGGTGAGAGAGGGGGAGAGGGTGGAAAGAGACACAAGGGAGGTAGTGGGGAGGAGAGACACAGGGGTGAGAGAGGGGGAGAGGGTGGAAAGAGCCACAGGGGAGGGAGATAAGGGGGAAAAAATCCCTGGGGACGGAGAGAGGGCAAAGAGACGAAGGGAGGGAGAGAGTGGGGAGAGGCTCACAATAAGTGCCAATGGTGCTCATTGCGAGGCCTGAAAGTTGCGGGTTAGCCGACGCCTGCAATGAGAGCAAAGCCACTCATTGCGGGCTCATGATGAGCGCCAAAGGTGCTCATTGTGAGGCCCGTAAAGTAGAGGGGGGAGAGGCTCGCAATGAGCGCCAAAGGCACTCATTGCGGGCCACGAAAGTTGTGGGTTGGCTGAGGCCTGCAATTAGATGTGAAGGCGCTCCTCGCGAGGCCCATAAAGTAGAGGGGGGAAGAGGCCCGCAATGAGTGGCGAAGGCACTCATCCCGAGGCCTGCAAGTTAGAGGGGGGAGAACCTCGCATTGTGTGGCAAGTAACATTGCCAGACTTAAAATGTTATTGCCGTAATTTTTGACAGGCAAGTCGCTAGTTATTTATAGATTGAAGTATTTTCATTACCTAGATTGTAATATTTTGGTGCAGAGACTCCTCCCAATGTTTCTGTTATGTCCAGGAGTCATGTCCTAAAGATGTAAGTGAAGTTGCAAGATGCTGGAAGGACTGACCTAACACCGCTGCCAAATTGTCTCAATACAACAAATCTGCAGTAGATTATTGTGTAATGTCTATCATCAGCACACACTGGAGCTATGGTGTTGCATGTGGTAGTGTTTAGTTATGGGTGTGAAATGTGAAGAAAAGAAAAATGTCTGATTAATCATCTTAGTCACCCATAATCATCTGGTCCAGATCCAGAAGCCAGCCATCAATATCTTTGAGTGAGAGTTTCAACCTAAATGCATCCTGAACTGTTTGAATAAAGTGAAAACAAAGTAGAATAAATGGTGTCGGGGTCCACACCTGGGTTGGATTTCATGGCAGATATTGTGGATTGGCAAGAGTGTGACGTCTCCGGCCGTCTTGTGCCATAGCGCCTACAGCTCTGTAGCTTTGTACCTCTCCTAGCTTTTGATGTTGTTTCTCCTGATTGGTTCTTGGTATGACCTGACTTTACTACCAGCCAATCACACCTTATCTAGGACTATTTATTGCCGCTCCAGTCTCCTCTCGGTACCTGTTGTACGTTCCTCTTCTGCTCTGTTTGCTACAGTTCCTATTCCAATGGATGGTTACTGACCTTGTTGGACTTTGGCCAGCCCCTGATCTGTGATTGCCTGCACAATCCTTTTCATGTGTCCTTGGACTTATTGCTTTGGACTTGTCATCCTCTCTTACTTCGTTTACCTGGACAGCCCTGACCTGGGAGGAAGAATTAGAGTAGGATGGGGCACAGGGTGGGAATGGAACTGGTCAGGGGATGTTGGGAGGGATTAGGATCACAGAGATCTTCACTTTCAATGTAGGAAGGACAGGGCCATGATTAGATTTGTAGACAAGGAATGTGTACAGGAAAACAAGAGGAAAAAGGAAGATACTGAAGTAAGGACCGAAGAGTGGGGCTTGGGGTCAGTGGAAGACATTGAATAGTATATGATATGATATGGTGACTGTAACGGAGCTGGAACACGCAGTCCAATATCTCCGCTGGTATACGGTAAAATACCCAAGAGGCACTACAGTTTCACCATTCCCGACCTCCCATATTGGACGACACACAATTTGGGAGTCAAATGAATACTGACTTTATTTTGTTATTGCAGAAATATTTATACCCATCTCTTCCCACAGGCAATACACATGCCCATATTTGGCCGCACAATACACATAAAGAGAACAATAGGTGGGTCACACCTCCCCGAGGCTCCCTGGCAACTTTGATACAATCAGACATTGATTCAATTACACTTCTTTGTTCTTATCTGAGAATGAAAACACTGTATACAATAGACTTCCTTTATCAACCAACATACATATAGTAGGATCATATTTTAACCATAATAATCATAAAACAGGGTAAAACAGTGATGGGTTCCGCTACAGTGGCATTTGGGATTTTTTGGGAGTGGGGTGAATGAATGAGCTGGAAAACTAATAAATAAGAAATAAAATGTAAATTATTACAGTATTTAACTGTTATATCCAGTTATTCTAAAGTGTAGGGTGTATTTAATTTAGTGAGCTACTTCTTAGAACTGCTTTCTAAGGAAGGTGTATCTTGTGAACTAATCAGATATGCCTTCATCCTATGAAACACTGCAATGTCCCCATTGGGCAGACAGAAGCTCCATCTGCATGCAAAGTCTCCTCCCACCTGAGGAACTCCACTGAAGCAGAATTGCTTATAAAAGGGTATATTTTTCTACGTTTTTAAAAGCAGTTTGCACATTGTGAATTATAGATCAATTGAAGACTATATTTTAAATACAGATAAATGATAAGATTTTTATATACA
The DNA here is from genome assembly GCA_027410445.1 of Discoglossus pictus. NCBI lineage: Eukaryota > Metazoa > Chordata > Amphibia > Anura > Alytidae > Discoglossus > Discoglossus pictus. The sequence goes on from JAPZIH010000393.1 coordinate 5,219, forward strand.
TATATATATAAATCTGATATGGACGGAGAACATTTGGGTTTGTTGAAGTTGGGTGAACCCATGAGCTGTAACACTGGTGAATGAGTGGATAATAGAATGGTTTCGCCGTTTTGTTGTAGCAGGGCGTACATTATATGCTTCCCAGAGAGTCACATATTTGTATTTAGGAGAGGAGAGTTTGGAAGTCATTGCTGCTTCCATCTTGGCCAGTCTTGCACAGTTCTTGCTTTCCCCCCAACTGTCTGCCCCAACTTCACACAGAATGAAGTGACCCGGGTGAAGAAACACGTCAGCAGCTCTATGTATAAGTAATTAGTGACGCTAAAGCAATGCTGCCAATGTGGAGTTCCTGGAGCTCCAGGCAATCAGTAAATATCCTGGATGCAAAGTCCAGGAAGAAAGAAATCCTACAGACCCTGCCAGGAGGATGAGAAGCTCAGAGACGTCTCGTCTTCATGTGAAAACTCAAACATCACACATAGAGTTGTGGTGCTTTAACACTTTAAGTTTTGGACTTGTTGATGATTAGCGTCACCTCTATGCTGGGAGCAAAGACAACCTCTATCCACATCATAAAATGCAGAATATCAAATGTATATATAAAAACACATACATAGAGCGAGACAAACAAAGGGACAGAGAGAGAACCACAGAGACAGACAGACAAAAGGACAACAGTATCAAATGGTAAAATATGCACGGCTTCCTCTGTGTCAACCAAGATACCAATGGCTGCCCACACTACAGTATCAACTATATTATATTCCTAGTGAAGTCAAGAAGCCTCCAATGTCAGTATAAATACTAACAAAATACAATGTTTGAGCACAAATGTGAAAAAATGTATAATGGAGTGTAATTACAGTGTGTCAAGCCAGATGTGAATAGATGTGAACACAATGGGTCATGGGTTATATGGAAACTGGTGGTATTAAGTGAGATAAAAAAATAAAATATCCATGTGTATATAGGGCCTCTGTCTCCCAGCCAGAGTTGCATCAAGACTCGCCCTCATGGGGGTAACTTGATGGTACGCTTTGTTTTGAATATTACTTTTCAAGTCTATGATTAATGAGTGTGGATTTGGTTTAATGCAAAATGTGAGTGTAAGTGCTATGTTTGAGAATATCTATGAGTGATGGGAAAAACAACGGTGGGTAAAAGCTGAGATAAGTGGGGATAAGGGTGTTATGTGGCATAAAAACATAAAATATTTTCCAGTTCCTATATTTTTTATTAGAACTATTTATCAAGCTGTGATGCATTTAAATGGACAATGTGCAATGGAAAATGTATATATGATGTGTAATAGAGTTATAAATTGGTTTATGTGACCCATAGATGTTGCAAAGCTCTCCCAAGTGGTAAATGTACCTGATCGGTTGACTAGCTGCTCCAGGAGTACGGGTTGGGTTGCTGATTAACTGAGTGTTTGCAGATTTTCTGGTTTGGAAAAAGACACACACACAGAAGTGAGTGTGGTTGGTCTGTGTTGGAGAAAGAGACATTCAGAGAGATGTCTGAGCAGTTTGTCTGAAGCTGGAGAAAGACACAGACTGAGAGACAAGGCTCACAGCTTATGATCATTTGAAACGGAGTGGACCAGTAGTTTTAAAAATATTGGACTGTTTGTTTTTGCTCCACCCAGGTTTAGCTAATTAGTGCGGGAACACTTTATTAGTTGAGATCATGCTTCAGTGGAAGCTACACCTATTATTTTCTTTGACTTATTTTGTTTTGTTATTTTGTATCACTGGCTAAAATTTTAGTAAAATTTGGAAACGTATCCACAGCCTCTTGTATTGTGTTCCTCTGGAAACATGGGCACAAACCCAGAGCAGACTGAGAAATTGTTAATTAAGCAGGTGTGTTTACATTTTACATCTGGTGACAGATGTTTGCATTTATTGATGCAAGCTGTGTGAATCTGGGCCTGTGCGTGATGAGAAGTAGGGTCACTTTTAGTTGGATACAATTATCTAACAAAGCTCTTTGGCAATTTCCTTTTCCCTCCTATCTCAACTATTCCTACACTAATAGATAATAAACACTCCCTCGTGATCTATCTCCCAGGAAGTGATTCATCAAACACAAAATTGGTTTATCTTCTCCTAAACAGTCTTTAAAAATTCTGATTACAACCAAATTGTCCTATAACTTTGATAAATAGCTCCTAAAAAACCATAAGAAATAAGGATATTTAACTGCACTTTTTTCCGCCCTCTTGGTAAATATGCAGCTACCCTCACAGCTCTTTGGTTTAATAAGAGTTAAGTGTGACGCCCGGAGCTAACGTAATAAATCTAGACACGTTCCTCTTCAACAAAAGTGCGATCTGTGCAACAGGAAATAATGTTTGGCAGATACAAGATGAGAATCTGCTGGAGAGAATAATAATGTCATTATACGTGATGAGCAACACAGGAGCCATAGAGGGGCATTGTCAGTAATTACCCTGACCCTGAATTAATCTCATTTTATTATTTCATGTTTTTCTATTGCTAGTATTTTTATGTAATAATATTTATTTGAATAACTAAAGCTTCATAATAAATTCCATGTCCGTTTAACTTTTATATCCAGTTATTCTTTAATGTGGAGTTCCATTTTGTTTAGTTATCTGCTTCTTATAGCTGCTTCTATAGCTTCTTATAGTGTTCTTCTAATATGAAAAAACACTGCCAGTTATTAAATTAAAGTTACAGGAGTTTTATTTATTTTTAGGGGGGGGGGGCACCAGGCATTCCCTGTAGTGACATGTCCACTGCACCTCAGTGATAGGTTGGAGACACTGACTGGGCTAGCCAAGGAACATCTTATTGCATCCTGAGGCAAGCAGATTTGCTGGTATGATCAGAAACCCTTACGGAATATGTGGGCCAGCAGGTGTTAATGTTGGTACCCAACCCCCAGAACAAGCTCCTGATGGTTTGGAAGGATTCCTTCTAAATCATCAGGAAACTAGCCGAGTCTACATATGGCCATGGATGAGCAACAGCAGATTCAGAAGGTAATGCGTGTAAATATGTTGAAGCCTTACCAGTGTGGGGATTCTCAAGAAAAGACCATGGGCCTCATTCAATTGCGATTTGGCCAATTGAATAGGGCTCTAAATAAGCACATAACATATATTTTTTAAATAAGTTTTTAGTTAGTAAACATCTATCCAAAAGCAAGTTTTTCACTAACTAAAAAATTATTTAAAAAAGATATGCTATGTGCTTATTTAGAGCCCTATTCAATTGGCCAAATCGCAATTGAATGAGGCCTCATATGCCTAGCAGAAGGGGAAGATTCTGAGGATGGGGCACTACCAGATATGCTTTCCCCTGCTGAACTGTCCCCTTTTTCCCTTATCCCAACCAACTTGTCACGTAGCCAGCAACAGCAACTTGAATGGTTCTAAATCACCACATAACACCACATTGTTCTGTGTGGACTATAGGTGGCTAAACGTCAAAATGACTACTGATTAGTGATGTCGGGCACATTAAATTTTGGGTTCGCGAACCGCGGACGCGAACTTCATCAAATGTTCGCGAACGGGCGAACATTGGCGAACCGCCATAGACTTCAATGGGCAAGCGAATTTCAAAACCCACAGGGACTCTTTCTGGCCACAATAGTAATAGGAAAGTTGTTTTAAGGGGACTAACACCTGGACTGTGGCATGCCGGAGGGGGGTCCATGGCAAAACTCCCACGGAAAATTACATAGTTGATGCAGAGTCTGGTTTTAAGCCATAAAGGGCATTAATCACCTAACATTCCTAAATTGTTTGGAATAACATGCTTTAAAACATCAGGTATGATATTGTATCGATCAGGTAGTGTAAGGGTTACACCCGCTTCACAGTAACAGACCAATCTCCCCGTTTAATGCACCGCAAACAACCGCAAACAGGCCCTTTGCACAACCGCAAACTCCCCATTTGCACAAGGTTGGATACCAAGCTAGCCATGTCCCGTTCCTTGTCCTCACTGATGTCATTGAAGGTCTCTTCCTCCACCCAGCCACCAAGGGTCCCAGAAAGGTGAAAACAAGCCCCCTGGGACGTCTGCTGTGTTTGGTCTTCCACCTTCTCAAAGCCACCTTCCTCCTCTGACTCCTCTTCTTCAGACTCCTCTCTCTGCGTTGTCTCTGTCTGCGTTATTATAAGGTGTGTACTGTTAAGTAGTACTATTCCTATCGGTTTAATCCCTGTTACGTCCACTATTAGGGGACGTGTATATGGCATTGATTTTTGGAACAGGGAGATGGAAAAAGATGCTTGGTCGGACCTCCTACTTCGAATTTGGGGCACTGCACGTGCAATGTAATGTGCCACCAGATAGGAGTGGTGTATTAAGTTGTACTATTTATTCCTATCAGTTTGATACCTGTTACGTCACCTATCAGGGGACGTGTATATGGCATGGATTTTTGGAACAGGGAGATGGAAAAAGATGCTTGGTCGGACCTCCTACTTCGAATTTGGAGCACTGCACGTGCAATGTAAGGTGCCACCAGATAGGAGTGGTGTATTAAGTTGTACTATTTATTCCTATCAGTTTGATAGCTGTTACGTCACCTATCAGGGGACGTGTATATGGCATGGATTTTTGGAACAGGGAGATGGAAAAAGATGCTTGGTCGGTCCTCCCACTTCAAATTTGGGGCACTGCGCGTGCAATATAAGGTGCCACCAGATAGGAGTGGTGTGTTCAGTTGTACTATTTATTCCTATCAGTTTTGATGTATGCTGTCCTTCAGATGGAACGCTCTGGAAGGGAGTGTATGCTGCTGATTGGCTGGAATGTGTGTGCTGACTGTGAGGTGCAGGGTCAAAGTTTCCTCAATAATAAAGAATAGGGGGCGGACCGAAAAGCGCATGTGTTCGCCGTCCGCTGCGAACGCGAACGTGCCAAAATCGCTGCGAACAGTCCGCAGGCGAACTGTTCACGACATCTTTACTACTGATGCTTACCCTATGCTCAGAGCAGATGAACTACTAGGTAGGTTAGGCGGGCAACCTATGTAACCATTGTGGACTTGTATAAGAGCTACTGGCAGATCCCACTTACTGTAACCGCTACAGAGAAGTCGGCATTCAACACTCCATTTTAGCTATATCAGTTTACAGTTATGGCGTTTGAGTGAAGAATGACCCTTTCACATTCCAACAGCTTGTTGACTACCTGCTCCATGTGTGCCTGGACAACATTGCCATACTTCCCTATACTTGGCAGGTATATGTAGGCCACCTAGCCATGATCCTTGGTTGGATCCAGTAAGCGGGGTTCACCATTCGCCATGACAAGTGCTAATTTGCTAGTGTGGAGGTGCTGTTCTAGGGCACAGAGTATGGAGTGGGAGGGTTCAGTCAGTGCCAGCCAAAGTAGCCTCAATAGAACAGTGGCCCACCCTAGTGAGTAAGAGGCAGGTGTTGGCATTTCTGATTACCCTTGGATATTACCACCAATTTTCCCACATTACAGTACCCTGGCAAACTCACTGATGAAACTCACCAAAAAGAGTATGCCCAGCTTGTACAGTGGACCCCCCAACTGTGAGAAAGCCTTCCAAAACCTGAAATCTTTCTTAACTTTTCACCCCATCCTAATTTCCCTAGATGACTCTTGCACTTTCTTGATCTATACAGATGTCTCCACATATGGCATGAATGCTGTTTTGAATCCAGTGGGTGTCCAGGGTGAGGAGCACTATATTACATACCTGAGCCATACGTGGTTGCATCAAGAGGTCAGCTATGCGACTATTGGGAAGGAGTGCCTGACAGTCATCTGGACTCTAAAGAAATGACAGCTCTACTTTTTTGGAAAAGAGTTCATGGTTGTCACAGAGCACAACTCATTGTGCTGGCTTAATAGGGTGATCAGGACAATGGTTATCCGTTAAAAGGGAGCCTATCCCTGCAGACTTTACTATCCAATACATGCAGGGTAGACCTCATTAGAATGCTGATGGTCTTTCCAGGCAATTAGACACCCCTGATCGCCTGGTGACTGGAGAGTAGAATTGAATGGGATGATAGCCCCATAAAAACGGTGGTGATGCAAATTGCCATGGCAACATTGACAGTTGCAAAGAGAACTTTAGGCTGTATGCAGAAGAAGAAGTGCTGTTCAGCCCAGGTACACTAACAAAATCCAGGCACCCTCTCTCATTCCCAGCCTCAATATTTCTGCCAGACCACTGAATTCTTATCCTGTACTTGTCCAGTACCACAAGGCAACATTAACTCATATGATGCACCCTCTGCTCTGCCCAAGGGATAAAGAAGTGGCCAAATATTGATGCCTTCATACAACCACCAGAACTTAAATTTACTGGTAAAACAGAACAGGAAGAGCAATATAACATGAAAGTTACACAACTATAGCTTTAGAGTTGTTTGAGCTCAGGGGAATGGGAATCCCTGTCATTAATACACATACTCCCACAGAGAAGAGGAACTAATTAATCTATTTATTGGCTGGTCCAGCTGGTCCCTCCTCATGACACAACAAATAGATGGACTGGTTGAGAGATTCAACTGAACATTAAAGGGAATGATAAGGAAAATGGTGGGCCAAACGGAAAAAAAACTGTAACAAGTTATTATCCTATCTTCTTTTTGCAGTTCGAGATGTACCTCAGGCCTCTACTGGATTCTTGCCATTTCAACTCTTATATTAACACCATCACAGGGGAATACTGGATTCCCCTTATGAAATATGGGTAGATCACGGTGTGCCAAGAAAAAATATTATAGAACACGTCCAAAGTCTGAAAGGTAGAAATGAAAAAATGAGTTCTCTAGTCAAAGAACATATGGAATAAGCCCAGGAGCAACAGAAAACATACTACAATCATAACGCTTAGGTCAAGAGAGGGGATGGAGTAATGGTACTAATCCCTACTCTATAGAGTAAACTTCTGGCAAGATGGCAGGGACTTTATGGATCCATAAAAGCAATTGGAGAAGCATATTGGAGAAGCATATTGATCATGTCAATTTATTGAAAGAATGGCATGAGAGGGAAGCTGAAGTGGCTCTTGTTTCCTCTATTGCCCATTCAGAAGAACTGCCTCCTTAAGTACTAATATCTCCAGAGTTAGCCCCACAGCAAGAGGAAGAAGTTCTACAAACCAATGAAACTCACCATGACATCGTTACTAAGTCTGGAGTGAAAGTAAAAGTCAAGTCATACCAAATGCCATAAGCAAAAAAACAAAACAAAGCAAGAGCCGAAGTTAAAAAAAAATTTAATCAGGAAAAACTAAAGAGTCCAAAAGTCAGTGGTGTAGTCTGATTGTACTGATTCCAAAGCTCAATGGGACAACATGCTTCTGTAGTGACTTTTGAAGGTTGAATGTGGCAAATCAGTTTGACGCATATTCTCTTCCCAGAATTTATGAATTGATGGATCAGTTGGGAAAAGCCAGATTATTTTCCAAATAGGGTCTGACCAATGGATACTGACAGCTCCCACTGCCGAAAGCAGCAAATGAAAAAAACTGCTTTCTCACGTTTAATGGGCATTCCATTATATTATATTGCCATTTGGACTACGTTGTGCCCCAGCAATCTCTCCGAGGCACATGGACAAGCTCCTACATCCCCACATGGAATATGCATCTACATATGTGGATGACATAATAATATACACTTATGACTTGGATTCTCATTGGAACAAAGTAGAAAGAGCCTAAGGAAAACCGATCTGGCTGTTAATCTGGCCAAATGTAATCTGGGACATGCAGACGCAAAATAGCTGGGATATGTTGTGGGACGTGGCTTAACCAAGCCACAGTTACATAAACATAAACTGAAACCATTCAAGCTTGGACAAACCCCCTTAGAAAGAAACACGTTTTAGCATTCCAAGGTATTGTTGGCTATTACCAATGGTTCATACTTGATTTAGCTCCCCTAAATGATTTTGACAAAGATGCTGTAAAACGGCACTCGGATGCAGACAAGGCTTTTGAAATTTTAAAGGTAGTGGTATGCCAAGAAACTATATTGGTAGATGGCACTGGATTTCAAAAGATGTTTTATTCTCCAAACTGAAGCGCTGAATGTTGCATTAGGAGCACTCTTGTCACAAGTGATAAATGAAGAAGAGCACTCCTTTTTGTAGCTGAGCAGGAAACTACCTCTGAGAGAACAAAAGTACTCGGTGATAGAGTGCCTGTGTAATGATATACGTATCACAAGGTTTTGGAGACCAGCAGCCTAGGTCAGCAATAATCCAATTCAGCAACTTATAGGTGAAACAGAAACAAGCTTTATTGAAGGGATCAGGAACCACAATAATCTGGCAAGGTACATAAACAGGAAGTGCCTTATATAGGCAAAGGACCAGACACCTGACCAGACATAGCTGCAGAGACTAGTCACTGATACTATTGCTAGCAGAGTCAAGGTTATCAGATCTCCAGGAATTTCACAAAAGCAGGCTGGTGCAGTGGTAGGGAAGAGGTTCAGCAGCCTGGGGACCAGGGTTCAAAACCCAGCAGAGTCAATTCCTCACAGCCTGACAATAAAATGGGCCATGGAAGTTTTACCTCCTGGGAAGACAATTTACACTTGTCTCAAATCATGCCATTAAAATAGATGCAGTGTAACAGAGAGACAAATGCCAGGGTGACAAGATGGTTACTTCATCACAGCAATATATGTTTGATCTTGAACACAAATGTAGATGACGTATTTAGGCTACAGTGTAACTTTACCTAGAAAGGGGGCCTTCAGCAGACAGCGGGGAAAGCACCTGAAGAACAAGTGGATCTATAATGGAATTTGTATATAAACCTGCAAGCAGCACAGCTGAAAGGAGCTGAATTGGCAGAGGGAGAAGCAGGGATTGATAGGTGCTAGTACAAGGTACCCGAAAGAGAGGAATTACCTTTAAGTATGGAACCCCAGGAAAAAAATATGGCAATGCAGTGAACAATAACTGCATAGCTAAGGGTTCCGTGGCCGGAATATTTGGAGGAAAGGGTGGGCCAGTGCTCCGCCCCTTCCATTACTACATCTCAAACAATCCACAGAGTGGAACCACAAGAAATGATTCCTACAGGAGCAGTGATTGTATTTGTCAGGCTTTCTTTCTCCCCCTGTGACAAACAAACTGTACTGGTACATAGAGGGTAGTCCTGAAGTCCGACCCCCATGGTTTAAGTAGATTTTTATTTTCATTACTACATTTCATGTTTTCATTTTTTTTTTTAAACAAAAGTACTTCTGAAATCTTTAGTTGAGTCATTGAATTGTCTCTTCAAAAACTATTGTTGGAGAACAAGAAGGCTCTGACCTTTTCACACAGAGCACACGTTCAGAACAAAGATGCAAATAAAGTGCTCACTTGTGCAATCCTTATAACTAGGACACAGGAAGTTGGCCTGAGGGGGACTCATAGCTGCTTCTGACATATTAATCTGTACTCAAAGCTCTGCCAGTGCATTGTTGAATAGCGTACCATCTGCCAATAATATCATTTGCCTTCCAAAGCACGAGGAAGGTACAGTAGCACCATTCTAAATTAAAAAAACATGCCTTTCGAAAACAGTACACATGTTCAGAAGTGTTAAGAAGTGACATTACTTTACAGGCAATTTCATCAATTAATTGACTATTTATACACTTTAAAACAGTATAGATATAGACATTCTTTCTTTAATAGATATTCCATAGAAACTTTTTTCTATATCTTATAATAATATATTATACTAGCGACTTGCCTGTCAAAAATGATGGTAATAAAATTTGAAGCCATAGGAATGCTGTTTGCCACACAACATAATAATTTACACTCAAGAATGATATACACTCAAATAATATACACTCAAAAATGATGGTAATAAAATTTAAAGCCATGGGAATGCTGTTTGCCACACAACATAATAATTTACACTCAAGAATGATATACACTCAAATAATATACACTCAAAAATGATGGTAATAAAATTTCAAGTCATGTTTGCCACACAACATAATAATATACACATTTTTAAGGCTTTTGCTCCTCTGTGTGAGCCTCTCCCCTCGTGTACTTGAAGTATCCTGCTTTGCAACGATCGCCTTTGGCGCTTATTGTGAAGACAGATATATAAGTACAGTGTAAAATCTTAAAAAATGTGAGTACAGTGAATTGATAAATTAATATGAATTAATAAATTAATATGCTTTACCTATTTATATTGAATATGCAGCAATCAATATCCTGAAGAGCTAACAATCTATTTGGATTTTCCAACATCTGAAAATGTACAATTGGACTGCCAAGAGTGCAGTGTAAATAGGCTGCATGCGCGAGGCAAACCGTTTGCTTAGGCGGGTAAAGGGGCATTTTAGAGATTCCACCTCAGCAAATGCGGTCACTCGCTTTGGCTCATTGCAGCTGACGTAGGAGCCTCCACCTCTGCAAAGGCGGCCCTCGCTTTGGCTCATTCCAGCTGACGTAGGAGCCTCCACCTCTGCAAATGCGGCCCTCGCTTTGGCTCATTCCAGCTGACGTAGGAGCCTCCACCTCTGCAAATGCGGCCCTCGCTTTGGCTCATTGCAGCTGACGTAGGAGCCTCCACCTCTGCAAATGCGGCCCTCGCTTTGGCTCATTGCAGCTGACGTAGGAGCCTCCACCTCTGCAAAGGCGGCCCTCGCTTTGGCTCATTCCAGCTGACGTAGGAGCCTCCACCTCTGCAAATGCGGCCCTCGCTTTGGCTCATTCCAGCTGACGTAGGAGCCTCCACCTCTGCAAATGCGGCCCTCGCTTTGGCTCATTGCAGCTGACGTAGGAGCCTCCACCTCTGCAAATGCGGCCCTCGCTTTGGCTCATTCCAGCTGACGTAGGAGCCTCCACCTCTGCAAATGCGGCCCTCGCTTTGGCTCATTGCAGCTGACATAGGAGCCTCCACCTCTGCAAATGCGGCCCTCACTTTGGCTCATTCCAGCTGACGTAGGAGCCTCCACCTCTGCAAATGCGGCCCTCGCTTTGGCTCATTGCAGCTGACATAGGAGCCTCCACCTCTGCAAATGCGGCCCTCGCTTTGGCTCATTGCAGCTGACATAGGAGCCTCCAACTCTGCAAATGCGGCCCTCGCTTTGGCTCATTGCAGCTGACGTAGGAGCCTCCACCTCTGCAAATGCGGCCCTCGCTTTGGCTAATTCCAGCTGACGTAGGAGCCTCCACCTCTGCAAATGCGGCCCTCGCTTTGGCTCATTGCAGCTGACATAGGAGCCTCCAACTCTGCAAATGCGGCCCTCGCTTTGGCTCATTGCAGCTGACGTAGGAGCCTCCAACTCTGCAAATGCTGCCCTCGCTTTGGCTCATTGCAGCTGACATAGGAGCCTCCACCTCTGCAAATGCGGCCCTCGCTTTGGCTCATTCCAGCTGACGCAGGAGCCTCCAACTCTGCAAATGCGGCCCTCACTTTGGCTCATTCCAGCTGACGTAGGAGCCTCCAACTCTGCAAATGCGGCCCTCGCTTTGGCTCTTTGCAGCTGACATAGGAGCCTCCACCTCTGCACATGCGGCCCTCGCTTTGGCTCATTGCAGCTGACATAGGAGCCTCCACCTCTGCAAATGCGGTCACTCGCTTTGGCTCATTGCAGCTGACATAGGAGCATCCAACTCTACAAATGCGGCCCTCGCTTTGGCTCATTGCAGCTGACATAGGAGCCTCCAACTCTGCAAATGCGGCCCTCGCTTTGGCTCATTCCAGCTGACGTAGGAGCCTCCACCTCTGCAAATGCGGCCCTCGCTTTGGCTCATTACAGCTGACATAGGAGCCTCCAACTCTGCAAATGCGGCCCTCGCTTTGGCTCATTGCAGCTGACATAGGAGCCTCCAACTCTGCAAATGCGGCCCTCGCTTTGGCTCATTCCAGCTGACGTAGGAGCCTCCAACTCTGCAAATGCGGTCCTCGCTTTGGCTCATTGCAGCTGACATAGGAGCCTCCAACTCTGCAAATGCGGCCCTCGCTTTGGCTCATTCCAGCTGACGTAGGAGCCTCCAACTCTGCAAATGCGGCCCTCGCTTTGGCTCATTGCAGCTGACATAGGAGCCTCCAACTCTGCAAATGCGGCCCTCGCTTTGGCTCATTCCAGCTGACGTAGGAGCCTCCAACTCTGCAAATGCGGTCCTCGCTTTGGCTCATTGCAGCTGACATAGGAGCCTCCAACTCTGCAAATGCGGCCCTCGCTTTGGCTCATTCCAGCTGACGTAGGAGCCTCCAACTCTGCAAATGCGGCCCTCGCTTTGGCTCATTGCAGCTGACATAGGAGCCTCCAGCTCTGCAAATGCGGCCCTCGCTTTGGCTCATTGCAGCTGACGTAGGAGCCTCCAGCTCTGCAAATGCGGCCCTCGCTTTGTGAGGTCCCCATTTGTGGCTCGAACTGCAATTTGCGTGTGACGACTCTCTTTGATGACAACTCGCAGTTAAACAAATATATTATGTGATAGCTATTTCATTGTCCAAAGTCATATTGATTTAGGATAATATTTTTTGAAAAATACTTAAAATTGAGGTTTGTTTATTTTTACATACAAATTTTCATACTAATATTATATATTCCATATTACCATAATATATATTTTATGAATACATTATATTTATTATTTGCATTGAAGATTTAGTAAAAAAACATCTAGTCTTAATTTTAGATAATTGTATCATTTATTGAAAAGCACAGTGTTTCTGGGTATACAAGGTCACATATATCATATATTAGCACAAACAAACTTATATTCAAGTCTGTATACTTTATATGTATATATATTATATAGTTGCAGTTTGGGTATAGTAATAACTTTTTCATCAGATTAAAATGAATTTTCAATTGACAGACTTTAAAAATATGCAAACACCTTGGCTGTCGGTGTGACATACTTTTCCCTGGTTATATAGTAAATATAAATTAGCACAGGTTCTGTTTACTTACAGGTATATCTACGTTTACCTGTTTTTACCTTTTTCCAATATATCACATACAGATTATATCCGACACACACATCACACAGAGTTATTCTATACACATACACATTTATTTATTTATTTATTTATTTAACTTTTCCAAACCCACAGAGCTGCTTACAGAGGCAAAGTGAATCTCCCAATAGAAATGCTGCATTTGGGTACATATTTAACTCTTTACTAACCATCAAGTAAACAGTAGCTCAATGCAGCAGAGATCTACACAGCTTGATTGCTCAAATATGACGAAATTAAGGGTTTAATACCACTAGTTCATATAAGTCAGGGGATCCTCACTCAATACTTGCTACCCCTATGAGCCTTCGGTATCCTTGGGATCCCCCTCAATATTTGCTACCCCTGTGTCATCTATATTATAATCATCTAGTCCATATGGGCCCCCATTACATCATATATTAACCTTATTGACCCCAATGATAATCTAAGGCATAACCAACAGGATCACTATGGACCCCCATGGCACCTAATATTAACCTTTCTATAAAGACCCCAGTCGTATACTATCACCAGGTGCACCTAAAATTAATCCAGTTACCATGGGGTTCTTTAGGGATCCCCATGGTGTCTAACACTAAATACATTAAAAAATATCACATAAAATAAAAAAAGTTACATCTGTAAGTGGGGATAATGCACATTACCTATACTAGTCTAATTCATTTAACTATGTTTCAATCATATTTCAGCCAACCAGAATCAAGTATTTGATTTACACCCGCCTCATATCAAAGTCTAAGCAATCAGAATGCACAGATTTCAATCCATGCATTCTGATTAGTTAGCCTTTTATCCAGTCAGAAAAATGATGGGAGTATTACAAATCAATGCTGATTGACTGAAACATGATGATATTTCAGCCAATTGGAATCTGCAAATATAGTATATACTGTAAGGTGAAGGTGTGATCTAAAAATTGTTAGCTGACGTGGGAAATCCTTTAAGATTAAATTGTTTGGCCCTGGCTTTTGGCGAATAAGGCAGTGATAACACCCGATGAGCGGTCACCTGAACTGGTTACCTCCAGGGAACTGTTTGGATTAGGGATACCAAAAGGCCCAATGGACACCCCTGAACTCAGACACTGGTCATAGGAGGAGTGGACCTGGGGAGGGGAACTAGATTGTGGTCACATAGACCCTGAGACTGTTTTATATATCCAAGCACAGCTGTGGGGACTGGCTGGGTAGGGAGGAGGTTGCTCTGGGAAATACATTGTGGCCCATATTTTAGACCCTGTGGCCTTGCACAGGCGTGGATTCAGCAGGTCAGGTTACCTTACTGCTCCAACTGGAGGATGATTGCAAGTACCTGCTAGCCTGGACTACCAGTAAGGGCCCCCCAGGACACTGTTGCCATGTGGACCCCAAAGAAAAGGTTTTGGCTCAGGATTACCCCAGATTTGTTTATGCTTGGATGGGCTACATTTCATGGAGCTTGGCGTTGCAGACATTTAACTGTACTGTGCAACATCGAAAGGGCAAGCTGTATCATAATACAGACCGTTTGTAAAGACCGGAGGATCACTAAACCTCAGTGTAGTTAAGGAGTCTTCACATCCAAAGGACTCCCCAAACTACACTGGAAAAGGAAGAGGGAGGAGTTGTCATGGCTGAAGCACGCCGAGGCTCCAGCTGTGCAATACCTTACAGACTGATGGCATCAGCTTTATAAAAAAAGGCTTATTGTGCCAGGGAAAAGGGGCCCACTGAGATATGGGTTAAAATTGGGGACATTGTGATGTGTGCGTTATTCCTTGTTATGCCTGATTAAAGCATGGGATAGTGGAAATTGTCGGGGTACCACTAGGCCCATAGTATGGTACCCATGTTTATAGTTGGGTGTGCGTAAGAACATGATAGGAGTAATGGGATGTATGTCTATATTGTGCTTTGGGGCGGGGGTAGCACTTACAAGGCAAATATTGTATCTGCCCAATATTTCCTAGTACTGGACTAGTCCTTATTAACCAAATTAGGGAGATAACTGACCCAGGAGTCACATGACACAATCCTCTCTCTCTATTATCACAAGCCCTTAGCCTGGTGTGTCTATTGTGTGTAATTACCCCCTACCAAGAATACAGCGGTGGAAAGGGAAAACAATGGTTGATTTGTATAGTATAGTATAATATTTGAGGTTGAATAAAGAGTTAGTCCATCAAGTTCAACCTTTTTAGTTCTCTCTTGATCTTTTTAATATGTGGACTATTTGTTATTAATTGTTAATTGTTAATTGATCCAGAGGGAGCAAACAAAACAAAAAACATTGAAACTTTGCCAATTGTCTCATAAGGGAAAAAAAAGCAAAATTCCTTCCTGACCCCAGAAACTGGTGATCAAATTTCTCCCTGGATCAATATTCCTTCGCTAGTTATCTAGGATAGCCTTGAATGCCCTCTTTATTCAGAAATATATCTAAACCCTTTTTTAAGTTGTCTATCGAATTCGCTGTCACCACCTCCTTTGGTAGAGAATTCCACAGTTTAACCACCCTAACTGTGAAGAACCCTTTTCTTTGTTTAAGGTGAAATCTTTTTTCCTCTAACCTCAAAGGATGTCCTCTTGTCAGTTGAAAATCTCTTGCTACAAAAAGCTCCCTTGACAAAGCCTTATATTGACCCTGGATGTATTTAAATAAGGTAATCATATCCCCTCATAGACGCCTTTTTTCTAGAGAAAATAAGTTGAATTTAGTTAGTCTTTCTTCATAACTTAGCCCCTTCATTCCCCTTATTAGTTTTGTTGTCCTTCTCTGTATCTTTTCCAGCTCTAAAATGCCCTTTTTATGAAGTGGTGCCCAAAATTGTCCTCCATATTCCAAATGAGGGCGTACTAGGGATTTGTATAGTGGCAGAATTATATTTGCTTCCCTGGCTTCTATACCCTTCCTAATACATGCTAATATTTTATTTGCCTTTGCAGCCACTGCTTGGCTTTGAGCACTGTTACCTAGGTGGTTGTCCACTAGTACTCCCAAAGCCCTTTCGATATCTGATACCCCTAGATTTGCTCCATTAAGATTATAAATTGCATGGCTATTTTTCCTTCCCAGATGCATAACTTTACATTTATTCGTATTAAATCTCATCTTCCATTTAGAGGCCCTCTTCTCTAATTTATGCAAATCCCTAAGTAAATCATTATCTGATTTAATTACCTTGCACAACTTAGTGTCATCAGCAAAAATGGAGACACTAATTTCGAACCCGACTTCTACGTCATTAATAAATATGTTAAAAAGGAGAGGACCTAATACTGAACCTTGAGGAACCCCACTTACCACATTAGTCCAATCTGAGTAAGTTCCATTTACAACGACCCTTTGCTTCCTGTCTTTTAGCCAGTTCTCGAGCCATGAGCAGATATTTACTGCAATTCCTGTATCCCTTAGTTTTCTCAAAAGTCTCCCATGAGGCACTGTATCAAAAGCCTTTGCAAAATCCCAAAATACTACATCCACTGAGTTGCCTTAATCCGAGTTCCTACTAACCATCTCATAGAAACTAATTAGATTGGTCTGACATGAGGGGACTGTGTTGACTGCTACCTATGATCTTGTTCAAATAGACATATTCTTGTATTCTGTCCCTTATTAACCCTTCTAAAAGCTTCCCAACTACAGAAGTGAGGCTCACTGGTCTATAATTCCCCGGATTTGCTCTAGATCCCTTCTTAAATATAGGTATCACCTCTGCTTTTCTCCAGTCATCTGGTAGAGACCCTGTGGTGAGTGAGTCTTGAAAGATTAGATATAATGGTTTGACTATTACAGAGCCCAGCTCCCTCAGTACCCTTGGATGTATTCCATCAGGACCCGGGGCTTTATTAACATTTATTTTCTCCAATCTCATTTGGATTTCTTCCTGCATTAACCAATTATTTAGTGATGGTAGTGTAGCCCCATTATGTTGCAGTGTCCCAACCACTGGTACCTCCCTTGGGTATACCGACGAAAATAACCTATTTAGCTCATCTGCCTTTTCCTGGTCACTAATTATCAGACTGTTTCACATTGTAATGGTCCTATCGATTCCTTCCTTGCCTTCTTCCCAGTAATATATTTAAAAAATATTTTAGGGTTAGTCTTACTTTCCATTGCAACTGACTTCTCATTTTCCATTTTAGCCAGTCTAATAGCCCTTTTGCAAGCCTTGTTTATTTCCTTATAGTCACATAAAGCAGTTTCTTTTTCCTTATCATGATCTTTAAGTCATTGTTAAAAGACATGAGATGGGATTTACTCCTATTCATTTTATTTCCACATGGTACATGCCGATGAGTATGCTTATTTAGTAAGGATTTGAATGTTGTCCATTTATTTTCAGTATTCTTCCCTGTAAGTTCTTTGTCCCAGTCTATATGTTGTATTGCTGCCCGTAGCCCATTAAAGTTAGCCCTTTAAAAATTTAGAGAATTTTTTGTTGGCCCCTTACAACTCTGTTTTTAGTATTCAATCTCAAATGAGACTGTGTTGTGATCACTGTTCCCCAAGGGTTCCCCTATTTTAACATTTGATATTATATCAATATTACTTGTGATGACTAAATCCAAGATGGCCCCATTTCTAGTAGCCCCATTTCTTGTATAACCTGGGCCAGATAATGATCCCTGAGTGTACTCAAGAACCTGCTCCCCTTAGCTGAACTGCTGGTCTCATTTATCCAGTTTATTACAGGGTAATTAAAATCTCCCATTATTAGAACTTGCCCGTGCTTAGCTGCATTTCCAATCTGTAACAATAATATTGTTTTTTCTCACTTTCAGCTATATTTGGGGTTTTATAGCATACTCCCACCAGTATGTGTTTAGAATTAGCTCCTCCACTTTTTAGCTCAACCCACAAAGATTCAATGATGCCGTTAGTGCCAGCATAAATGTCTTCTCTGACTATAGGCTTAAATTCAGGCTTAACAAACAGACAGATCCCACCTCCTCTTTTACCATTTCCCCTATCTTTCCTTAATAGGTTATAACCATCCAGATTAACAGTCCAGTCATGAGATTCATCCCGCCATGTTTCAGTAATGCCTATTAAGCCCCATTTTTCTTGAAATGATAAAATGCTAATAATTCTAGCTCGCCCATTTTTCCAGGCAAACGTCTTGCATTAGTGTTGCTATGGCTCTGCCGTTGTGAAGTGCTTGCCACTGTATTTGAATCACCTAGTAATACCTCCCTACTGTCTATTTTAACCCATTTAACCCCTTTTTATCCGAAAACTTCTATCTAGTCCCTCCCCCCCCACCTACAAGTTTAACAACTCCCCCAGCCGTTCTACCATCCTATCCCCTAGCACAAAAGTGCCCTCATCAATAATGTGCAATTGATCCCTGCCATAGAGATTGTATCCAAGTGAGAAGTCAGCCCAGTGCTCTAAAAACCCAAACCCTTCTGCACTGCACCACCTTTTTAGCCACGCATTAACCTCCCTAAGCTCCTTCTGTCTCCCTAGGCTAGCACGTGGCACTGGTAGTATCTCAGAAAATACTACCTTGGAGGTCCTTGCTTTAAGCTTATTCCCTAGTTCTTTAAAATCATTCCTTAGGGAACTCCATCTTCTACTTACTTTGTCATTGGTACTACTATATATCAAGACCGCGGGTTCATTACCAGCCCCTCCCAATAATTTATCCACCTGATCCACAATATGCCGAACCCGAGCACCCAGGAGACAGCAAACTGTTTGATTGCTGGGTTCTGGGTGACAAATCACCCTGTCTACCTTCCTAATAATAGGCCCCTACCACCAAAACCTGTCTGTTGCTCTGCCTATGCTGCCTTCCCACTCCTCCAGTAGAGCTGTTCTCCCGGCTGTTAGTGGGAACTCTATATGGCATTGCCATTCCTGAATGGACATCCCCAACAGTTTCACTCAATCTGTCAAATCTGTTGATGTTTGCCAACTCAGAACTGACCTGCATCCTCCTGTTCCCCCTGATTCACCTTCTAACTGTAACCCAGCTACCTCCCTGGACATCCTCACTAGCCCCAGCTCCAGCCTCCATGCTAGGCCCAGTGAGCACCAACCCCCTTTCCAGTGGAATATCACTAAGTGCTGCAATTCTCCTCTGCAGGGCTGAAAGTTCTTCCAGCTGTACAGATGTAAAACCAATGGGGCACACCTGTGGGGAGAGGTTTGGGCAATAGGCTCTTATCATACCCCATTTAACATACAGGTTGTCACAATGTATATCACAATGTATATCAACCGAAGCGATGGGCCGCATTTGCGGTGGTGGAAGGTCCAACGTTGGCTGTGTTGTTAACACATACACACACACACTCAAGACTTTTAAAAAAAAAACTCAAAGGCGCCTCACACGCGGTTACACACACACACGCAAGACTTAAAAAGAAAAAACCTCAAAGGCGCCTCACACGCGGTTAAAACACATACGCACGACTTAGAAAAAAATCAACTGCGTCGTACACGTAAAATCCAACTGCGTCCCTTGCAAAAAAAATACGGCCGCCTCGCATAATACGGCCGCAAAACGACCCATTCCCAACACGCAAAACCGTTCGAAAAAGGCGCGCATGAAAACATCAGAAACGCAAGAAATAAACACAACAAACGCATAAAAAGCTTACTTACAGCAAGGGGGGGCATCCGGCACCTCGAAAAGTTAATTTACACGTCCATTTAAGTCCAAAAAAAACGAGTTTAAACTGCCGAAAATCACCTAAGCGAGAGAAAAAATGGCCGATTAACAAAACGAAAACGAGGCTTCAGACGTAACTATATTACAGTGACTCGCAAAACAGAAACACATGCTATGCGGCAAGCAGCACACTGAAATTAACCACCATTTTCAAAACTACTACGCATAAAATGGCGGATGGAATGCAAATTGTAAGCTGGAACGCAAATAGCGCATGCGTATTGCGTTCTAACGGTCTGAGGCACTTGAAAGTTTATAAATACTGCCTACTTTCCAGAAAATTCTACATTTCTCCTCAGGTGATGAACGGAGTGACTGGATAGGTAACTGCTGCTGTTACTTGAGAAGAGAATTATTTCCTAATTTACTACTTTACATTGTGCAAATTACAACTGAGAGGTAAGCTAAAATATATTACATTTTATTATCAAGACAGGACAAAAAAAAAACAACTTTAACTATGAAAATGTGATTCATGTATAGTGACATGTGACACGCATATTTATATGTATAGCCCCTACAACAAACTAATGTTAACCGAAACTAATTAAACCAGTATATTTAAATGACATTAACTTACTGCAACTCACAGCAAAAAATAATATGACACTAATACATATGGAACCTAAAGCTGAATCTTTGCCCTTTTTTTACTATTCAAACAGACTCTGCATCAACAGCGTCACTCAAGAATTTGCACCGTGCACTGTGAATCAGAATCCATTTTAAAGAACAGAAAGAAAGAAGAAGAGGTAAGATAGAAAAATACATTACATGTAGTGATGTCCCGAACAGTTCACCCACAGACTATTTGCGGCGATTTTGGCATGTTCGCATTTCACTGTACAAAAACATTTAATCTTCATAAAAAAGACTTATTAAGCAAATAAAGTATGCAACATATGGTAGACACAAAATTGGATTGTACCAAAAATCACACAAACACATAGCAAAGGAAATTAATATTTTTCTTTACTGTTTAAGAAGCTATAAGCCTTACAAAGAAGCCTAAATTAGCATAGCAAAAGTGGTAGACACAAAACAGGATAATGCTAAAAACATTGCGATCATATCCAAAATAAGAAAAACAGTTATTTAACAATACAAAGAAAGTACCGCTACAATGAACTACAAGCACATAGAAACAAACTGTTGATAATAAAAAATTTAAAAAACAAACTTAACATCTCAAACTAAACTAATTATACATTATTTTATTTTACAGATTAACATGGCTACTAACGAGAGCAAACAAGAAAAGATAAGACGGCAAGCTAGAGAACGACAACAGAGATTGGACAGCCAGCAGACACCAGAGGAGAAAGAAATTTGATGAGAAAAAGAACGCAAAAGCATTGCAAGCAAAAGACTGATTTAGAACCTGTTCCTGAAATGTCAAATACGTATATTAGTAATTAAACAACTTTCCAAACATACACATATCATTGCCGTCATTTTTTGACGGGCAAGTCGCTAGTATCTTATATGTTTTTATATGTTAATACAAGCCTTGAACAGGAATCACATATAATAGTTATCAAACTGTGAGACGTTGTCACACTTTGTGTGGTGCAAATGAAGCGAGGCGAGCCGTTAACACGTAGCACTTGGGCGATGAGCGCCAATTTGCCCTCATTGCCAGCGAGCCTCGCATAGCGAGGAGAGAAGTTAAGCCACTACAACGTACTACAACTATCAGCACTAAAACAAAGAGGCAATGAAACACGCGGGACTTCCTAAACGTGGGAACACTTCCTAAACGCAGGAAAAAAATAAATACGAGACGCAGAACTTAGAAAAAATAAAATACAAGACGCAAAAAATTACGAGATTAACGGCCAAACGACGAAAATGAAAATACAATAAGAACATACTAAACACCCCAAAAAATTACAAAATCATCACATACAGCACGGGGCAACAGCCAGGACGTCTGGGAGTGAGGTGGAATGCAAATTAACTCGATTTAGACTATTTGCGCCACTCGAAAATCACCTAAGCGATGAAAAAAATTACAGCCGAAAAAATTAAAACAAGACTATAAGACCCCGGACCGCGCAAAACACTGCAAAACGCGTAGCACTTTACAAATCACACTACGACGTACCAAATACACTATTACAAAAGCCGAAAAATGCTCACGAGATGCGTACCACATTAATAACATTACGACTATACAATGTCGCTTTACACAATAACCAACGGCTTTACCTCGTGCACGTAGCCTATTTAGATTTACACTTGAGACATTCATTACACTTTATAAGCAGGGCACCAACACTCACAATGTATATTCTATGCCAGTGATGGCGAACGA
>JAPZIH010000394.1:0-25000 GCA_027410445.1 Discoglossus pictus
ACACACAACTTCATAACAAAAAAAAACTCAAAGTCGCCTCACACCCGCTTACACCCAGAAAGACAGACACAAGACTTAACAAAAAAACAGTAAAAAAGGCCCTTCACACGCTCTTAACACACATACGCACGACTTAGAAACAAATACACTGCGTCGTACACGTAAAAGCTAACTGCGTATATCGCAAAAAAATACGGCAACATCGCAACAAAATACGGCCGCATCGGAAAAAAATACGGCCGCGAAAGACCCATTCCAACCGCCGCGCATCAAAACATCACAAACACAAGAAATAAACACAACAAACACATAAAAAGCTTACTTACAGCACGGGGGGGCATCCGGCACCTCCAAAAGTTCATTTACACGTCCATTTAAGTGAAAACAAAGAGTTTAAACGACCGAAAATCGGCTAAGCGAGAGAAAAAATGGCCGCCGAACAAAACGAAAACGAGGCTCCAGACGTAACTACACTACACTTACTCGCAATAATGAAACACATACTATGCGGAACGGATCACACTCATATTAAACACCATTTTAACCACTACTACGCACAAAATGGCGGATGGAACGCAAATTGTAAGCTGGAACGCAAATAGCGCATGCGTATTACGTTCTAACGGTCTAACTTTCCAGAATGTTCTACAAGTTTATAAATACTGTCTATTTGACAGAGAAAAATACATTTCTCCTCAGGTGATGAACAGAGTGACTTCGGAGATAACTGCTGCTAAAACTTGAGAAGATAATTCTTTCCTAATTTACTACTTTACATTGTGCAAATTACAACTGAGAGGTAAGCTATAATATATTACTTATTTTCAAGACAGGACATCAAAAAAAAAAATTAAGAAGACAAAGAGGTTTATGTATACTGACAAGTGACACGCACATATATGCGTATAATGTATACTGACAAGTGACACGCACATTTATGCGTATAATGTATACTGACAAGTGACACGCACATTTATGCGTATAATGTATACTGACAAGTGACACGCACATTTATGTGTATAATGTATAGTGACATGTGACACGCACATATATGCGTATAATGTATAGTGACATGTGACACGCACATATATGCGTATAATGTATAGTGACATGTGACACGCACATATATGCGTATAATGTATACTGACATGTGACACGCACATTTATGTGTATAATGTATAGTGACATGTCACACGCACATTTAGGCGTATAATGTATACTGACAAGTGACACGCACATTTATGTGTATAATGTATACTGACAAGTGACACGCACATTTATGTGTATAATGTATACTGACATGTGACACGCACATTTATGTGTATAATGTATAGTGACATGTCACACGCACATTTATGCGTATAATGTATAGTGACATGTGACTCGCACATTTATGTGTATAATGTATACTGACATGTGACACGCACATTTATGTGTATAATGTATACTGACATGTGACACGCACATTTATGCGTATAATGTATACTGACATGTTACATGCACATTTATGTGTATTGCCCCTGCAACAAACTAATTAAACAACTACATTTAAATTACATTACAAAAAAATAAGTTGGGACTATTAAAATACTATTAAAATAGGAGTCATGTATACTGATATGTGACACGCACATATATGTGTATCATCTATAGTCACATGTCCCACACACATTTATGTATGTTGGCCAAAAATAAAAATAAGGTTAATTTAACAATTCAAATATGATTCATGTATAGTGATATGTCACACGCACACAAAAAAATTACTTTCAACTATGGAAATGTGCTTCATGTATGTGACATATATGTGTGTAGACCCCACCAAAAAATAATGTTAATTCAAATTAATTACAGAAGTATATTTCAATGAAATTAATTTACTGAAATTTAATAGATCACCTAAAGCTCAATCTTTCTACTTTTTTTAATATTCAAACAGACTCTGCATCAACAGCGTCTCTCAACAATTTGCACTGTGCACTGTGAAGAACAATCCCTTTTAAAGAACACCAACAAAGAACAAGAGGTAAGATACAAAAATACTTTAAATGCTGAAAAGGCCATGGTTTGTTAAATACAAATAAAAAATTCTATAATTCACTATTTCACTTTATTTTTCAAACAGACACTACAAGAAGACCGGCGGATTAAGATTGGCAGGAGGGGACCCTCTGTCATTCCACACTTCAATCAAGGTAAAGTATTAAGTATAAAAAAGAACCGAACCATGAGCCTTATTCAATTCTGAGTTGGCTAATTGAATATGGCTTTATATAAGCACATAATAGGTCTTCACTAACTAAAAACTTCTGTCCAAAAAATTTTATGTGCTTATATAGAGCCCTATTCAATTGGTCAAAACGCAATTGATTCAGGACCTAAATATGTTTAATGGCCGAGGGCCTCATTCAAATGTGATTTGACCATTTCAATAGGGGCTCTATATAAGCACATTTGGCTCAATTTAACTAAAAACTTCTGTTCAAAAATATGCTCTGTGCTTATATAGAGCCCTATTGAAAAACAAAATTCAATGAGGCCCTCACAATATAACAAATCCAGCAAACAAAGGCCCTCATTCAATTGATATTTTGGACAATTCAATAGGGCTCCAAATAAGCACATTTAGAACCATATTGAATTGGCCAAACTGCAATTGAATGAGGGCCAAAGTATGCAACATATGGTACACACAAACTGGTACACACAAAACAGGATTGTAACAAACACATAGCAAACTAAATTTATATTCTTTTTGTTTAACAACCTATAACCATTAGAAAAAACACTACATAAGTATAACAAAAGTGGTGCCCATCAAACAGGATTGTACGAAAACTCACACAAACACATAGCAAACTACATTTAAATTCTTATTTTAATGTTTAACAACCTATAAGCCTTAGAAAGAAGCCTAAATAAGCATACCAACATTGGTGCCCACCAAAAGGATTGTATGAAAACTCACACAAACACATAACAAACTACATTTACATTCTTATTTGATGTTTAACAACCTATTAGCATTACAAAACTACATTAATAAGCATACCAACAGTGCTGCGCATCAAACAGGATTGTATGAAAACTCACACAAACACATAGCAAACTACATTTAGATGTTTATTTAATGTTTAACAACCTATAAGCCTTAGAAAGAAGCCTAAATAAGCATACCAACATTGGTGCCCACCAAACAGGATTGTATGAAAACTCACACAAACACATAGCAAACTACATTTAGATTCTTATTTTATGTTTAACAACCTATTAGCATTACAAAACTACATTAATAAGCATACCAACAGTGGTGCGCATCAAACAGGATTGTATGAAAACTCACACAAACACATAGCAAACTACATTTACATTCTTATTTAATGTTTAACAACCTATAAGCCTTAGAAAGAAGCCTAAATAAGCATACCAACATTGGTGCCCACCAAAAGGATTGTATGAAAACTCACACAAACACATAGCAAACTACATTTTGATTCTTATTTTATGTTTAACAACCTATTAGCATTACAAAACAACATTAATAAGCATACCATCAGCGGTGCGCATCAAACAGGATTGTATGAAAACTCACACAAACACATAGCAAACTACTTTTACATTCTTATTTTATGTTTAACAACCTATAAGCCTTAGAAAGAAGCCTAAATAAGCATACCAACAGTGGTGCGCACCAAATAGGATTGTATGAAAACTCACACAAACACATACCAAAGTACATTTAGATACTTATTTTATGTTTAACAATCTATAAGCCTTAGAAAAAGGCCTAAATAAGCATACCAAAAGTGGTGGACACCAAACGGGATTGTAGAAAAACAAAGAAATAATGTCATTTTTTACTTCATACAAATACATTAAAATAATATTACATTTTCATTTTTATTTTATATCAGATACTGCGTCAAGAACATCGGACCAGGAGTTTCAACTGAGGACCACACCAGCGGACGAGGACTTTCAACAGAGGACCAGACCATTGGACGAGGACTTTCAACAGAGGACTACACCATCGGACGAGGACTTTCAACAGAGGACCAGACGATTGGACGAGGACTTTCAACACAGGACCAGACCATCAGACGAAGGCTTTCAACACAGGACCAACAAAGATTCTGCTTCAAATCAAACTTCAACCAAGGTACAGTATAAAAAGTAATATCTATCATCTATCTCTTATTTGTCTTTTAGGGCCAATAATCTTTAACAATAAATACAAACTTCAATGTAAACTTAAAAAATAAATTGGCATAGTCCAAAAAAGTCTAAAAACACAGAATCTATACAATTTGTCATTGTAACATTCCAGTCCTAAACCCTAATTTAATTGCCATTTGACAAATTGAATAGTGCTGTAAATAAGGACATAACATCTTTTTGAAAATACCTTTTTAGTTACTGAAACACTTGCTTTTGGATACATGTTTAATAAATAAAAATTTCTTTAAATAATTATCTGATGGCCTTATTTAGACTTTTATTCAATTGACCGCATTGAAATTGATTAAGTGTAAAATGTTAACACACTATTGATAACTATTTGTCATGAAAAACAACTTAACATCTCAAAATAAACTAATGGTACATTATTTTATTTTTACAGATTAACATGGCTGATAACGAGAGTAAACAAGAAAAGAAAAGACGCCAAGCTAGAGAACGACGACAGAGAGCAGACAGCCAGCAGACACCGGAGAAGAAGGAAATTCGACGAGAAAAAGAACGCAAAAGAATTGCAAGTAAAAGACTGTCACTTGCAGAAATTAAAGATATGTCAAAAAAAACAACAAAGAAAATAAAGCATTTACAACCTGTTGCTCAAACATCAGATGACATTTTACCAGAAAAAATACAAGAGATACCAAAAAAAGCAACAAAGAAAACAAAGCATTTAGAACCGTTTCATGAAACATTACATGACATTTTACCTCAAACAATACAACATATACCAAGAAAAGCAACGAAAAAAACAAAACATTTAGAACCTGTTGTTGAAACATTATATGACATTTCACCTGATGAATATGAAAGTCAAAATCCTATATGCTTTGCAAATTGTCCTCTACTCAAGTCTTTAGAAGTAGAGGTTCATAGTTGTGGGGACATGACTACTCAATGTCAGTTTTGTGAGGCTTATTATTTTAAACAGGAGAGACCCAGAGATGGACAATTTATTAGTTGTTGTCAAAAAGGCAAGTTCAAACTTCCCGAAAGGAAAGAATTGCCAATTTATTTACAAAATATTATGACTGAACCTACTTTTCCAAACTACAAAAATTTTAAGACAAACATAAGATCCTACAATAGTGCCATATCCTTTGCATCCATGGGGGCAACATTAGCTGCTAATGTACCAGGACATGGTCCTTACTGTTTTAAAGTCCAAGGACAAATTTATCATCGCACTTCCCATTTACATCCAGAGGAAGGAAATAAAAGAAAATTCGCTCAACTATATGTCCTAGATACAATGGAAGCTGTTGACCAACGTATGCAGATGGAAGAAAATAAAAAATGCTTACCCACTGTTTTCATAGAGCTAAATAACATTATGGACAACAATCCCTACAGTAAAGCGTATAAAAAATTGGCAGAAGTAGAAAATGAACAACTACTTCATTCACAAACACATCAATTACCAATGCCGAAGGTTAATATGGTGCTTAAAAGAGACAGACATACTGATAAACGTCGTTATAACTTGCCAACAACAAATGAGGTTGCAATGGTGTTTCACAATGATGAAGGAGAACCACCATTTCAAAGAGACATTCGAATATATCCTAGAAATGAGGACCAACCGTTTATTAATATGAGTATCTTAAGTCCAAATTTAGATCCAATGACATATCCCATCTTTTTCCCACACGGAGAAGCAGGTTGGCAACCAAAATTAACTCTTCCCAGTTACCCAAATGCTAAAGCCAGAATCCGAAATAATGTTTCTATGCTTGAATTTAAAGTAGAATGAGAACTTAGGAACACTTATTCCTATGGTATTTTCTACCAAATGTCTGTTTGATATGTAAACATATTTTAGGATCAATTAGTATAATAAAAATGGTTGCTTTATTAAATTGGGGTAACAACGGCGTATTAAAAACACATATAAAAAATCCAGGATTAGGACATGACTTTTAAAAGAAGGCTGAATTGTGTGAGACAAAATAACCACTAGAATGGTATATAATTTGACTCTTAATAGAGGGGTAATTTGTCTCTGCAGGTGCTTGTGTGTCAGGATAGATGATTAAACCTGATGTGTGGTCCTCCTAATAAAGTCCTTTAGAGGAACAAAAAAACACTATTCTTACTGCCTGTTTGTACAGTGTGTTAAAGAGACACCTCACAGAGGACACTTTGCAGGGAGACTGCTTTGAGTAATACCTCCAGCACTGTCTGGGTGTCTATGTACTTCTCTTACTGAGTGGATCTATATAATAAGGTGCTATATATCTGGAAGTTATAATAATAACTCTGAAATTAAACTGGATTTTTTCTTCCAGTGTATGGTTGGAAAGTTCCTTTTAAGTTGTGGAGTACAGATAACTCACCTCCTTAATAGGTATAGTGCTCTGGTTCTTATCTTTAATATATAAAAGTTCCTGCTGGGAAAAACCACTGTGATATATGCTCAAAATGAGCTCTGGTTTTATGCCTCTTATATATATGTGAGTCCCTGCTGGGAAATTACTGCTATGACGCGTGTTCTCATTGAACTTTCAAAGGACCATACTGTTTTGTAAAGAGCAAGGTGCCTGCTGTTAGAGAGCAAAATACCTGCTATTAAAGAGTTTGTACTTGCTATTGAGGAGCAAAGAGCAAAACGCCTGCTATTATAGAGTTTGTACTCTGTCAGTTCCTTGTCTTTCCATTATAGCACTTATGCGATCTATCACTCATTTGGATAAGGACAGGGAGGGTAACCATGCACACTACACACAAACACTCAGTGAGAAAAACGCCAGCGTGTCCTTGACATCGGGACACACTACGTCATCAGAAGCCGACGCGTTTCGACGTCATCAAGACGTCTTCTTCAAGGGTGAGCTTGCTGAGGCCGTTAGAGCCCTTTTTAAAGTGTTGCCATCTCCATGGCAACTAATAGGGAACTGTGGAACATGAGCAGTAACATAAAAACGCCCCCTCTGGTGGTGAGCGGAAATGACATGTAACTTACAGCCTGCTGGATATACGCTGTAGATTTTAGTAAATGCAATAAATAGAGTGTCATTCTCTTTATAACGTGGCTACTTAGAAGGAGAAGTATGTACATTGAGCCTTATAAAGTTGTGGCATGTCAGCATGTATATATACCAATACTTATAAGGTTCTGATAGTTCCTAAGCTTCCTTGATAGTGGAAAAAGGTACTTGTTTGTACTGGCTTATAATAACTACTATGTACATTGAGAGTCAATATCAAGTGCTCATTTATGTCATAGTTAGTTCAGGGAGATCTCTATGCTCCTATGTTTTAGGCTCCCAACATACTAATTGGTGCATTTTCTGGAGGAAAAAATGACAATATCTTAGATATATGTCTTAAAGATGGATGCACATATGAATTCTCAATTTAAGAGGGAGGGTGCTGATATTTTCTACCTCCTTTAAATGATTATATGCAAAAGAAACGAAGAGTTATACATTGTTGATAGGAACACTTAAAGTGTTTAAGTGATTGCAGTGCATAATAGACAGATTTTTCTTTATTGCACAAAAAATTATATATCAGAGTGAAAGGGCTGGAACCTAAGTGTGCATAAGGTGAATATTGGCTGGTGGTGCCAGGAGAGGAAAGATCCTAAAGTGAACAATAAGGTTTGAATAGCCGTGGTTATAGCTATAAAAAAGATGCTTTCCAAAGGATATTGAAAAGGAATGAATGTGCAAGAGCATAAATATGACATCATATCATGTTATGATAGATGGAAGATGCAGATGTGGATTAATACGGTGTATTGTGATGGTGAGAACTAATGCGGTGTATGTAAAGACATCTTTACTCTGGAAAGGACTAATTTGAGTGAAGGGACAGAAAAAAGGGGAGTGGGTAAGGGGAAAGGGCGGATGTGGGGATGATTGAACCCCTGATTGTGTCGAGGTAATGGGTGAGTTAATATGTGTAAATGAAAATGTGCCCAACTCAAATAAAGGAGGTGAAGGTAAAACCCTCATTAAGACCTTTGGGAGTCAATGCTTTTAGTTTATGAATCCACCGAGCCTCATGCTGTAATAATTTCTTGTCCAGGTCACCCTGTCTAGGGCCTAAGTGTACCTTTTCCAATACTGTGAAAGTCAACACTTCACTTTTTCCTTTGTGATAATGTTTCACATGGCGTGCTAAGGGTGTATCAAGATCTTTTTGGATAGAATATATGTGTTCCCCTATGCGTCTACGTAGCTGGCGCCACGTTTTTCCTACGTAGATCTTGCTACATATGCATGAGGCTACATATATTACGCTTGTTGAGCAACAGTTTGAAAAGTCTTTCAGCACATAGGTCTCCCCACTGTGTGGATGTACGTATATTTTTGTCGGTTTTATATATTTACAAAATTTACATTTTCCACACCTGAAACACCCAATTGGTGGATTTAGCCATGTGTTTGTGGATCTATTCTCCTTAAAAAGGCTATGTACCAACATATCCTTTAAATTCTTCCCTCTACGATATGTTATTGATATATCAGATGACAAATCATTTTCTAAGTCTTCATCACCTTTTAGTATATGCCAGTGTTTGGATAGAATCTCTTTTATTGCCGGTGAGTCATATCCAAATGTCATTATACATCTAGGCTGTGTTGTTATAGGCTCAGAGCTTTTTTCAGATTGTCTATTAAGCATTTCCGTTCTGTCACAACCAAGAGCATATTTGAATGCTTTTTTTAAACACTTATTCGGATAGCCTCTCTCCAGAAATCTCTGTCTGAGTTTGTCTGCCTCTGTCTTGAATTCACTATCAGAACTACAATTTCGTCTTATTCTCAGGTATTGTCCTTTGGGGATGCCTCTTTTTAGCGGTTCGAAATGTTGGCTGTCCCACATGAGCAAGGTATTGGTGGCTGTGTCCTTTCTATAGGTGGTGGTGGTGATTTCCCCCTGGTTATCTTTCCGAATGTATAAGTCTAGAAAGGTGATTTGGGAAGGATGTATATCATGTGTAAATTTTAGACCTATCTCATTGTTGTTCAATAGGTGCATAAAGGTCTCAAATTCTGCCTTGGAACCAGTCCAAATTAACAGAATGTCATCTATATATCTACGCCAAATTAATGCGTGACTAATAAGATGTTCAAAAAGTGGATCAGAGAAAAGTTTTTCTTCCCACCATCCCAATAGAAGGTTGGCGTAGCTGGGTGCACAAGATGTTCCCATAGCCGTCCCTTTCTTTTGATGGAACCATTTTCCATTGAACAAGAAGAAATTATGTTTAAGAATGTATTCAAGTAGTTGAACCACGAAATTGTTGAATTTTTTAAGGTTGTTACTTTTAGCACTCAAAAAATGTTGTACTGCTTGTATACCAAAGTTATGTGGTATGCTGCTGTATAAGGCTTCCACATCTATGGATGCAAGCCATGAATTCTTTGGTACTGTTAGGTTCTCAAGATGTCTCAGTATGTCATTGGTGTCCTTTACATAGGAAGGTAGATTTTGAACTAAGTCACGGAGATAGAAGTCTACAAAAATACTGGCATTAGAAGACAAGTTGCCTGTACCTGATATTATAGGTCTTCCTGGAATAGGAACCGTTTTTTTGTGTATTTTTGGCAGAGCATAGAAGGTGGAGATACTAGGGTATTTTGGCAGGAGAAAACCAAAAGTGGGTTCATCTATGATATTATCTGTTTTGCCTTTCTCTAATATAGATTTAAGTATTAATCTATATTCTATAGATGGATTTTTTGCAATTATTTCATAGGTGGAGTTATCTTCCAAGATCTTGTAACACATTTTTTTGTAATTCTCATTGCTTAATATAACCA
This sequence comes from Discoglossus pictus, assembly GCA_027410445.1. NCBI lineage: Eukaryota > Metazoa > Chordata > Amphibia > Anura > Alytidae > Discoglossus > Discoglossus pictus. The sequence goes on from JAPZIH010000394.1 coordinate 10,011, forward strand.
AGTTCCCACCCTTGTCTGCAGGTTTAATTTGTATGTCTTTAAGAGACTTTAGTTCATTCAATGCTACGTATTCCTTTTTAGTCAGATTGAAATGTCTTTTGAGTTTCATATAGTCAAGTTTTTCTATTTCCATAGTGAATTTAAAGTAGCTCAAATTGCCATTCGCAATGTATTTAATCCAATTTTATGTGGTGGGAAACTAACACAACAATGGATTATTGATTCATATTTGCAAGTTGAGGCAAATAATTTAAACTTTATCAAATATCAACAAGATAAACTCCGTGTAGAACAATATTCTGGACTCATGGACTATGTTGCTGACGTGGCTACAAGCAGAGACATGACAGCTGGCAAAGCCATCATTTTACCATCTTCCTTTCAAGGATCTCCTCGGAATATGAGAGAAAGATACAATGATGCTATGGCTATTGTGACAAAATTTGGCAAACCCGATCTATTTGTGACATTTACATGTAATCCACAATGGCCAGAAATTACACTAAATCTACTTCTTGGACAAACTGCTTCAGATCGACCAGATTTAGTAGCCAGAGTTTTTAAGATTAAATTAAATGAATTAATACGTGACTTCACTATAAATCAGTTATTTGGCAAATGTCTTGCTTATGTATATACCATTGAATTTCAAAAAAGAGGCCTTCCACATGCACATCTTCTAATAATACTTCAAGAAAAAGATAAATTAGATACTTCAGACAAAGTGGATGCAGTCATTGTTGCTGAACTACCAGATCCAGAACTATATGGTAGACTATATGAGATTGTTACTCATCGCATGATTCATGGACCCTGTGGTGACCTTAATCCACAATCACCATGTATGGAAAATAATAAATGTTCCAAAGAATTTCCAAAAGATTATAGAGACAAAACCTATGCCAATTGTGATGGATATCCACTTTATAAAAGAAGAGAAGGAGATAGTGCCATTATTCGTGGAAAAAAAGTGGACAATAGATATGTAGTACCGTACAATCCACATTTACTCATGAAGTACAACGCCCACATCAACGTAGAAGCCTGCACTTCCATCAAATCCATTAAATATGTCTACAAATATATTTACAAAGGTTACGATGCAGCTACTGTAGTCGTCAAAAGTGCAGACAACCCTGAAAGTAGTGAGTTAGTACATGATGAACTTGCATCTCATGTAGATGCTCGCTATGTCAGTGCGCCAGAAGCTATGTGGCGGCTTTTAAAATTTGAAATGCATGATAGATCACATGCAGTATATAGGTTAGCAGTACATTTGCCACAACGACATTTAGTCTATTTCCATGCTGGAAATGAAATGAATGCATTGGCCCAAAGTGAAGATCGTCACACTACACTAACTGCATGGTTTGCATTAAATTCCACTGATGCTGAAGCAACACAATACTTATATATTGAAATTCCATATCACTATGTTTTTGTGAATGGATTATGGAGACCAAGAAAAACCAGAGGCAATAAAATTATTCCAAGAATTTACACAGTCAGTCCAAGAGATGTGGAACGTTTTTGCTTACGGATATTACTTTTAAATGTTCCTGGAGCACAAAGTTTTGAACACTTAAGAACTGTTAATGACATTGTATATGAATCCTTCCATTTAGCTGCAAGACATAGAAACTTACTCGCTGATGATACAGAGTGGGAAAGATGTTTAGAAGAAGCAGCACAATGTCAAATGCCACGACAGATGAGAGAACAATTTGCTTTTATTTGTATCTTCTCAAATGCTCCAAATGCATTAGCTTTGTGGGAGACTTTTAAAAGTAATATGGCTGAAGACTTTATGCGACGATACAATGAACCCATTGCACACTTAAAAGCGTTAATGGAAATCCAAGAAGTCTTTTTAACTCATGGATTAAGTTGTGCAAGTTTTAATTTGCCTGATCCAGGTCTTATAGATGACATTAACTTTGAAGACTATGACATTCAACTACAAGCAGAAAGAACAGAAGAAAGACTTGCAACTTTAAATACACTACAATTGCAAGCATTTCATGCCATTAAAAATGCTATAGATGATGACATGGTGACAGAGCGTTATTTCTATCTTGATGGACCTGGCGGATCAGGAAAAACATATTTGTACAATTTATTAATGAGTTCAGTACGAGCCCAAGGAAAAATAGCAATGGCGTTTGCCACTACTGGAATTGCTGCACTTTTATTAGAAGGTGGAAGAACTGTTCATAGTGGATTTAAACTGCCAGTGCCTATTTTAGAAAATTCTGTGTCAGATATTCGCATGACATCCTTACAAGCAAAGAAATTGAAGAAATGTAAATTAATTATAATAGATGAGGCCACAATGATGTCATGCTATGCTCTCCAATGTATTGACCGTTTGCTTCGTGAAGTCATGGAGAATACTTTTCCATTTGGTGGAAAGGTAATGTTGTTGGGTGGCGATTTCAGACAAACATTACCTGTCGTTGTACATGGAAATCGAACTGACATTATCGAAACATGTATAAAGTCAAGTATAGTATGGAAACATTTTACCCATCTTCAACTGCAACAAAATATGAGATCAGAAGGCCAAACTGATTTCAATGATTGGCTTATTAAAATTGGAGAAGGGAGAACAGAAAAAATACTACATTTACCTGATGACACTGTAGAGATCCCACCTCATATGATTTGTCAACAAGATATTATATCGGCTATATTTGAAGGGAGCATAAATAACGAAGAATATTCCGAGCTTGCCAACCAAGTCATACTGACGTGTAAAAATAAAGATGCATTAATCCTCAATAATAAAATCTTAAAAAAAATTTATGCACCACAAAGAAATTATCACAGTGCTGATTCTGTACTTGCTGATGACAATGAAAGTCAGGCTAACTTTTCAACTGAATTCATAAACTCTTTAACTCCTTCTGGAATGCCACCACATATTTTGCAGCTAAAGAAAGGTGCAATTATCATGTTACTGCGAAATATGAACCCCAAAAAAGGCCTATGCAATGGCACAAGATTAATTGTTCAACAATTAAAGGACCATTTTATAGATGCTGAAATTTTAACTGGGACCCATAAAGGAGAGAGAGTTTTCATACCAAGAATAGATTTAGCACCAAGTGAAAGTAGTCTCCCTTTTATACTTCAAAGAAGACAATTTCCCATTATTATGGCATTTGCCATGACCATTAATAAATCACAAGGTCAAACTTTCAAATCTGTGGGTATTTTCTTGGAAGAACCAGTTTTTGCACATGGTCAATTGTACGTTGCGTTGTCACGGTGCAAAAATCCACAGGCTATTAAAGTTTACATTGAAAACAATGAAAGTCAAGGTGATTTATTAGAAGATGGACGTATTTTTACTAAAAACATTGTCTACTATGAAGTACTATAACTTTGAAGGATACAAATTAACGATGCCAAGATTTTTTTAAAGCATTGCAAAATACATAAAAATTGGTTGTTTAATTCAGTCATAATTAATGGAAGTCATGTTTATGAATGATTTGCCTCACAAAATACTTGCCTTGCATTGTTAGTAAAAATTATGTTAAAATGTTAAGTCACTATGTTAATGTTTCTAATGTTACAAGTTTAAAAAATATATTTTCAAGTTATTTCATTCAACAGATTACAAAGTGGATGTTAACAGGTCAAGCACCTTTTAAGTCACAATGTAAATATTGTCTGTTATCTTAAGATTACTACCTACATTAATGTTTATCGCCAGTTTATGTGCTCAGTAATAAATTACTTTAATTACGTACGTTTTAAGAAGAGTTTTACTGTATGCCTTCCTCTACATTCAATGTATATTCAAGTTAACAATTATTGTGATATAAATTGAATTTTAATACTGATTAATTTAAATGTCAATTGTTTTTACATTCAAATGTTAATAATTTTAATAAAAAATTAGGTTACAAAATGTATTCACTATGTTCCTGTTTATAATGTTCAAAATTATACAAATGTTTTGTTAACTTCTAAACTTACATAAAAAATAAAGTTCAAGTTTAAAAATATATACTTTGATGGTTATTGCTTACATATAGTTTAAAATTCATGTTAAAATTCGCAACGTTTAAAGAAGGGTTTTTACTTTTTGCTTTCCTATTCATTCAATGTATATTAAAGTTAACAATTCTTCAGATACTAATTACATTTTAAAAAACCATTACATCAACATTTTACAAAAATACACGTTCATATTAAAATACTTACAAGTGTCAAAAATATATGTTAATAACTAAACAACTTGACAAACATATACATCACATTGCCGTCATTTTTTGACGGGCAAGTCGCTAGTTATATATATATGTGTGTGGTATATGTATATTAGATATATATATATATATATATATATATGTGTGTGGTATATGTATATATGGTCTATTAGATATATATGTGTGTGGTATATGTATATATGGTATATTAGATGTATATGTGTGTGGTATATGTATATATGGTCTATTAGATATATATGTGTGTGGTATATGTATATATGGTATATTAGATGTATATGTGTGTGGTATATGTATATATGGTATATTAGATATATATGTTTGTGGTATATGTATATATGGTATATTAGATATATATATATGTGGTATATGTATATATGGTATATTAGATATATATGTGTGTGGTATATGTATATACGGTATATTAGATAGATATATATATATAGGTTATATTATTTCATCCCCTCAGGAGCATGGATTTCTGCATCTCAGGCCTGAGAGGGTTATTATGGAAATACATTCCTGGGGGGTATTTGCATGGAGTGTTTATTTATATATTTGCATAAACTGCCCTTGTGTAAATGCCCAGAGGGGGGGAGTGCCGGGCCCTCATACACTAGAGTTGCAAATGCAGCTTGCAATGGGATCCAACTCTGCAGCAAAACTTTACCATTTACTTTGCAAAATCTTACTTTTATTATCATTACTTTTATTATTATTATTATCATTATTATTATAGTTTATAATATTTAGCGCTGTACATACGTTGTGATCAAGGCAAAACAATATTAACACATTACAAAGATGGAGGCCCTGTCTGAGCTTAGAGTCCGGCGTCCACAGAGCTTTCCCCAAAGTGCTGCGCAAGACTGAAAACTCGCAGACTTACAGGAGGGTGAGCGCGGCGTTGTGTATGTGAAGGCGGCAGGTTACAGGCTTCTTTGCATGGATGCGTTTCAATGAGGTTTTGAAGTATTTGAGGCAGGAGGAGTCTAGTGGAGCGAGGCAAGGAGTTACGTAGAACAGGGGCAGCACCAGAAAAGCCCTGAAGGAGGAGTGAGAGAAGGTGATAAGAGAGGAGGAAAGATGAAGGCCATTAGCACAACAAAGATGGTGGGTGGGGGAGTATTTGGAGATGAGAGCAGAGATGTCGGGGGAGCGTGATTATGTAAGTCAGGGTCATGATTTTACATTTTATTCCTGAGGCCGATGGAAGCCCGTGGGGTGACAGAGAGGAGATGGCGACACGAACATCCATAGCTGTGTAATAATAATAACTAGCGACTCGCCCGTCACAAATGACGGGGCAATACAATTTGAAGCCAAGGTAATGCTGTTTGTCACATAATTGAAACCGTTTTGTACTGTGAGGACCTTCGGCGCTCATTGCCAGCCTCAGGAACTTTCGGCGTTCATTGCAAGCTTCTCCTGTCGTGTTCTTTTGGTCCTGTGAGAGAGATCTATTTCTATGTATATGTAGTTAAGTAATAATTATTCATTTATTAAATACATTAATATACTTTAATTATTTATAATTGATATATGCAGCGAGCAATAGGCTGAAGAGCTGACAATCTGTTTGTATTTTGCGTCTGCATAGAATATACAGTGTGAGTGTTGGTGCCCGGCGTATAAAGTGTAATGAGTGTTCCAAGTGCGCAGTATAAATAGGCTGCGTGCGCGAGGTAGCGGCATTGTATAGTCGTAAAGTTATTAATGTGTTACGCGTCTCGTCAGCATTTTCCGGCTTTTGTAATAGTGTATGTCGTAGTTCATAGTGTGATGTGTAAAGTGCTACGCATTTTGCAGTGTTTTGCGCGGTCTGGGGTCATGTAGCCTCACATTTTCATTTTTTTCTTTGCTTAGGCGATTTTCGAGTGGCGAAAATCGTCTCAATAGAGTTAAATCCGCGTTCCACCTCACTCAGAGGCGTCCTGGCTATTGCCCCATGCTGTCTGTGATGGTTTTGTAATTTTTGTGTGTATTTAGTGTATTTTTCTGTTTTTTTGTTTGGCCGCTAATCTCAGAATTTTTTGCGTCTCGTATCTTTTTTTTTTCTAAGTCCCACGTCTCGTATTTCTTTTCCAAGTCCTGTGTAATGTCTCGCCTCGCTTTGCAAGGCTCGCAGCGATGAGCTCCTTTGGCTAAGTCCTTCGCGTTAATGGCTCGCAGTTTGACAACTATTATATGTGATATAAGAAGAAGAATTAAGAATTATCACATATTATAATTGTCAAACTGCGAGATGTTGTCACGCTTTGCGCTATTATGCCCGACTTATATGATGAGCACCAAAGGCGCTCATCGTTTGTGAGCCTCGAGGCGAGCAGTTGAGGCATTAAAACTCACAACACTTAGGCGATGAATGCCAAAGGCGCTCATTGCCTGTGAGCCTTGCGTAGAGAGGCAAGCAGTTGAAGCATTGAAAGAGACGGGTCTTAGACGAAATGAGCGCCGAAGGGAGTCGAGCCGTTGAGGCATTGAAAAACACAGGACTTTTCCTCCAAGCAGTTTGGAAACGCGAGGTGCGGAACTTAGAAAAAAAATACGAGGTCAGAAAAATACGAAGTTAACGCCCGAACTGCGCAAATCGAAAAGCACACATTGCTGACACTTACACCTCAGGGCAGCAACACTGCAAATCTGTATGCTGCAGATTGTCAGCTCTTCAGGATACTGATTGCTGGATATATTAATTAGAAATAGGTAAAGTATATTCATTTATTAAGTAATTAATTAATTATTTGTAAAAATATATCTATATAAAAAAGAATACGCTAAATAGTTTATTTTCACTGCCGTTTTGTTCGCGTACCATTATTACCGTACATTCATTTCATAAGTTTAATTATTAATGGGAAATAAAAATGTTTACTTTACACTAAAAAAATAAAAACATTTTACACTGCAGTTATATATATCGCGCCAAAGGTGCTCAGAGGAGCAAAAGTGCACGAGAGGAGAGGCTCGCAATGAGCGCCGAAGGTGCTCAGAGGAGCAAAAGTACACGAGAGGAGAGGCTCGCAATGAGCGCCGAAGATCCTCAGAGGAGCAAAAGTACATGAGGGGAGAGGCTCGCAATGAGCGCCGAAGGTGCTCAGAGGAGCAAAAGTACATGAGAGGAGAGGCTCGCAATGAGCGCCGAAGGTGCTCAGAGGAGCAAAAGTACATGAGAGGAGAGGCTCGCAATGAGCGCCGAAGGTCCTCAGAGGAGCAGAAGTACATGAGGGGAGAGGCTCGCAATGAGCGCCGAAGGTGCTCAGAGGAGCAAAAGTACATGAGAGGAGAGGCTCGCAATGAGCGCCGAAGGTCCTCAGAGGAGCAGAAGTACATGAGGGGAGAGGCTCGCAATGAGCGCCGAAGGTGCTCAGAGGAGCAAAAGTACATGAGAGGAGAGGCTCGCAATGAGCGCCGAAGGTGCTCAGAGGAGCAAAAGTACACGAGAGGAGAGGCTCGCAATGAGCGCCGAAGATCCTCAGAGGAGCAAAAGTACATGAGGGGAGAGGCTCGCAATGAGCGCCGAAGGTGCTCAGAGGAGCAAAAGTACATGAGAGGAGAGGCTCGCAATGAGCGCCGAAGGTCCTCAGAGGAGCAGAAGTACATGAGGGGAGAGGCTCGCAATGAGCGCCGAAGGTGCTCAGAGGAGCAAAAGTACATGAGAGGAGAGGCTCGCAATGAGCGCCGAAGGTGCTCAGAGGAGCAAAAGTACATGAGAGGAGAGGTTCGCAATGAGCGCCGAAGGTCCTCAGAGGAGCAAAAGTACATGAGGGGAGAGGCTCGCAATGAGCGCCGAAGGTGCTCAGAGGAGCAAAAGCTTTACATTGTGCGGCAAACAGCATTGGCATGGCTTCGCATTGTATTGCCCCGTCATTTTTGACGCGCAAGTCGCTGGTAAAAATATAATCATTTATTTAAATGGTAATTGAGAAAGTAGCTAAAACACTGTTATATTTAGTTTTATTAGTTGAAAGGAAGAGAATAAAATGCTGTTTTTAACCTGTACAAAAAACTATGAAAGAAAGAAAAATAAAATAGAGATAAATAATGAAGCCTGCTGGTAACCCCCCCCCCCCCCCCCCCCCCCCAGGGGCTTTATTGGACGTGTCACCCACAATGCACCCTGTACACTATGAGGGAAAACAAAGGACTTTAGTAAAAGATACAAAATGCAACTTTACAGACAATGTGAGATGTTTTGTAACAAAGTATCTTGTAAAGTTATTTATAGAACTCGGTGACAGGTGCAGAGAATGAGGAGATGAGTGAGGTGTCTGGTCTGGGGGTGTCTGGTCTGGGGGTGTCTCTCCCAGCAGTGTCTGGTCTGGGGGTGTCTGGTCTGGGGGTGTCTCTCCCAGCAGTGTCTGGTCTGGGGGTGTCTGGTCTGGGGGGGTCTGGTCTGGGGGTGTCTCTCCCAGCAGTGTCTGGTCTGGGGGTGTCTGGTCTGGGGGTGTCTCTCCCAGCAGTGTCTGGTCTGGGGGTGTCTGGTCTGGGGGTGTCTCTCCCAGCAGTGTCTGGTCTGGGGGTGTCTGGTCTGGGGGGGTCTGGGCTGGGGGTGTCTCTGCCGGCAGTGTCTGGTCTGGGGGTGTCTGGTCTGGGGGTGTCTCGTCTGGGGGTGTCTCTCCCAGCAGTGTCTGGTCTGGGCGTGTCTGGTCTGGGGGTGTCTGGTCTGGGGGTGTCTCTCTCAGCAGTGTCTGGTCTGGGGGTGTCTGGTCTGGGGGTGTCTCTCCCAGCAGTGTCTGGTCTGGGGGTGTCTGGTCTGGGGGTGTCTCTCCCAGCAGTGTCTGGTCTGGAGGTGTCTGGTCTGGGGGTGTCTGGTCTGGGGGTGTCTCTCCCAGCAGTGTCTGGTCTGGGGGTGTCTGGTCTGGGGGTGTCTGGTCTGGGGGTGTCTCTCCCAGCAGTGTCTGGTCTGGGGGTGTCTCTCCCAGCAGTGTCTGGTCTGGGGGTGTCTGGTCTGGGGGTGTCTCTCCCAGCAGTGTCTGGTCTGGGGGTGTCTGGTCTGGGGGTGTCTGGTCTGGTGGTGTCTCTCCCAGCAGTGTCTGGTCTGGGCGTGTCTGGTCTGGGGGTGTCTGGTCTGGGGGTGTCTCTCCCAGCAGTGTCTGGTCTGGGGGTGTCTGGTCTGGGGGTGTCTGGTCTGGGGGTGTCTCTCCCAGCAGTGTCTGGTCTGGGGGTGTCTGGTCTGGGGGTGTCTCTCCCAGCAGTGTCTGGTCGTGAGGTGTCTGGTCTGGGCGTGTCTGGTCTGGGGGTGTCTGGTCTGGGGGTGTCTCTCCCAGCAGTGTCTGGTCTGGGGGTGTCTGGTCTGGGGGTGTCTGGTCTGGGGGTGTCTCTCCCAGCAGTGTCTGGTCTGGGGGTGTCTGGTCTGGGGGTGTCTCTCCCAGCAGTGTCTGGTCTGGGGGTGTCTGGTCTGGGGGTGTCTGGTCTGGGGGTGTCTCTCCCAGCAGTGTCTGGTCTGGGGGTGTCTGGTCTGGGGGTGTCTCTCCCAGCAGTGTCTGGTCTGGGAGGTATCTGTCCCTGCAGTGACTGGTCTGGAGGTGTCTGGCCTGGGGGTGTCTGGTCTGGGGGTGCCTGGTCTGGTGGTATCTGGCCTGGGCGTGTCTGGTCCAGAGGTGTCTGGGGGTGTCTGCACTGGAGATGTCAGGTCTGGGGGACTGCAGGAAAAGCCCCTCACCCCACCCCTCCTATACACTGAAACGGGTTACAGACTAAGGACTGCAGGGAGAGCCCCCAACCCCTCCTATACACTGTGACCAGTTATAGACAAAGGACGGCAGGGAGAGCCCCCCGCCCCACCCCTCCTATACACTGTGTGACAGGTTACAGACTAAGGACTGCAGGGAGAGCCCCCAACCCCTCCTATACACTGTGACCAGTTATAGACAAAGGACGGCAGGGAGAGCCCCCCGCCCCACCCCTCCTATACACTGTGTGACAAGTTACAGACTAAGGACTGCAGGGAGAGCCCCTTGCCCCACCCCTCCTATACACCGTGTGACAGGTTACAGACTAAGGACGTCAGGGAGAGCCCCCAACCCCTCCTATACACCGTGTGACAGGTTACAGACTAAGGACGGCAGGGAGAGCCCGCCGCCCCACCCCTCATATACACTGTGTGACAAGTTACAGACTAAGGACTGCAGGGAGAGCCCCCGCCCCACTGCTCATATACACTGTGACAAGTTACAGACTAAGGACTGCAGGGAGAGCCCCCACCTCACTGCTCATATACACTGTGACAAGTTACAGACTAAGGACTGCAGGGAGAGCCCCTCGCTCCACCCCTCCTATACACTGTGTGACAGGTTACAGACTAAGGACGGCAGGGAGAGCCCCCCGCCCCACCCCTCATATACACTGTGTGACAAGTTACAGACTAAGGACTGCAGGGAGAGCCCCTCGCTCCACCCCTCTTATACACTGTGTGACTAGTTACAGACTAAGGACGGCAGGGAGAGCCCCCAACCCCTCCTATACACTGTGTGACAGGTTACAGACTAAGGACGGCAGGGAGAGCCCCCCCACCCCTCCTATACACTGTGTGACAGGTTACAGACTAAGGACTGCAGGGAGAGCCCCCCCACCCCTCCTATACACTGTGTGACAGGTTACAGACTAAGGACTGCAGGGAGAGCCCCCGCAACATCCCTCCTATACACTGTGTGACAGGTTACAGACTAAGGACGGCAGGAAGAGCCCCCCCACCCCTCCTATACACTGTGTGACAGGTTACAGACTAAGGACTGCAGGGAGAGCCCCCCCACCCCTCCTATACACTGTGTGACATGTTACTGACTAAGGACTGCAGGGAGAGCCCCCCCCCACCCCTCCTATACACTGTGTGACAAGTTACAGACTAAGGACTGCAGGGAGAGCCCCTCGCTCCACCCCTCTTATACACTGTGTGACTAGTTACAGACTAAGGACTGCAGGGAGAGCCCCTTGCCCCACCCCTCCTATACACCATGTGACAGGTTACAGACTAAGGACGTCAGGGAGAGCCCCCAACCCCTCCTATACACCGTGTGACAGGTTACAGACTAAGGACGGCAGGGAGAGCCCCCCGCCCCACCCCTCATATACACTGTGTGACAAGTTACAGACTAAGGACTGCAGGGAGAGCCCCCACCTCACTGCTCATATACACTGTGACAAGTTACAGACTAAGGACTGCAGGGAGAGCCCCTCGCTCCACCCCTCCTATACACTGTGTGACAGGTTACAGACTAAGGACGGCAGGGAGAGCCCCCCGCCCCACCCCTCATATACACTGTGTGACAAGTTACAGACTAAGGACTGCAGGGAGAGCCCCTCGCTCCACCCCTCTTATACACTGTGTGACTAGTTACAGACTAAGGACGGCAGGGAGAGCCCCCAACCCCTCCTATACACTGTGTGACAGGTTACAGACTAAGGACGGCAGGGAGAGCCCCCCCACCCCTCCTATACACTGTGTGACAGGTTACAGACTAAGGACTGCAGGGAGAGCCCCCCACCCCTCCTATACACTGTGTGACAGGTTACAGACTAAGGACTGCAGGGAGAGCCCCCGCAACACCCCTCCTATACACTGTGTGACAGGTTACAGACTAAGGACGGCAGGAAGAGCCCCCCCACCCCTCCTATACACTGTGTGACAGGTTACAGACTAAGGACTGCAGGGAGAGCCCCCCCCACCCCTCCTATACACTGTGTGACAGGTTACTGACTAAGGACTGCAGGGAGAGCCCCCCCCCCCCCCTCCTATACACTGTGTGACAAGTTACAGACTAAGGACTGCAGGGAGAGCCCCTCGCTCCACCCCTCTTATACACTGTGTGACTAGTTACAGACTAAGGATGGCAGGGAGAGCCCCCAACCCCTCCTATACACTGTGTGACAGGTTACAGACTAAGGACGGCAGGGAGAGCCCCCTCACCCCTCCTATACACTGTGTGACAGGTTACAGACTAAGGACTGCAGGGAGAGCCCCCCCACCCCTCCTATACACTGTGTGACAGGTTACAGACTAAGGACGGCACGGAGAGCCCCCCCACCCCTCCTATACACTGTGTGACAGGTTACAGACTAAGGACTGCAGGGAGAGCCCCCCCACCCCTCCTATACACTGTGTGACAGGTTACAGACTAAGGACTGCAGGGAGAGCCCCCGCAACACCCCTCCTATACACTGTGTGACAGGTTACAGGCTAAGGACGGCAGGGAGAGCCCCCCCACCCCTCCAATACACTGTGTGATAGGTTACAGACTAAGGACGGCAGGGAGAGCCCCCAACCCCTCCTATACACTGTGTGACAGGTTACAGACTAAGGACGGCAGGGAGAGCCCCCCCACCCCTCCTATACACTGTGTGACAGGTTACAGACTAAGGACTGCAGGGAGAGCCCCCCCACCCCTCCTATACACTGTGTGACAGGTTACAGACTAAGGACGGCAGGGAGAGCCCCCAACCCCTCCTATACACTGTGTGACAGGTTACAGACTAAGGACGGCAGGGAGAGCCCCCCCACCCCTCCTATACACTGTGTGACAGGTTACAGACTAAGGACTGCAGGGAGAGCCCCCGCAACACCCCTCCTATACACTGTGTGACAGGTTACAGACTAAGGACGGCAGGAAGAGCCCCCCCACCCCTCCTATACACTGTGTGACAGGTTACAGACTAAGGACTGCAGGGAGAGCCCCCCCACCCCTCCTATACACTGTGTGACAGGTTACAGACTAAGGACTGCAGGGAGAGCCCCCGCAACACCCCTCCTATACACTGTGTGACAGGTTACAGACTAAGGACTGCAGGGAGAGCCCCCCTCCTATACACTGTGTGACAGGTTACAGACTAAGGACTGCAGCTAGAGGTTACACACTGTTACAACATACAACTAACACATGACGCTCTCCATCTGTTTCTGGTGTAAACATAGGTCAGATCTCGCATCACTTTTCATGCAAACTCATAATGACGATCTCTCCTGCGCACATCGGGCGTCTGTGACTTTGTTTCTTTTTACTTTGAAACAATAAGCGTTTCGCCGGCTGGCATCGCCCACATTCCAGGGGACACGCCCGGTGCAGGTGACATACCTCCTGTGCAGGAAGGCGACGCAGGATTACATGTGACCTTATCCTCCTGGTATTAAACCTATAAACACCCTGTAGCCTGAGGGGAATGTGAATATTTTGCATTTTTATGTATGAAAATAATGAAGGGCTGAGCATTAAAGAGAGGATTCTGGGTAACCCGCGCATTTGCTCCTATTATTAGTATTATTATATTTTATTATTATAACTTTACTTGTAGTGTGCGAGCCGATTCTGTAGCACGAGGGGCACATCGGTAACATATAAGATACATATAAATGCAGTATAAATAGCAGGCGGCACGCTGGAGATGAGGTGGGGGCTGGTCTTGTGAGCTTACAATCTAAGAGCTGCTGGATGCAGAGATGATAAAATAGCAATGTATAAGAACAGGAATACACTTTGTGTTTGTTACATCACATTCCAAGAGCTGAATGATGGTGGGGGGGGGGGGGGGGTTGTAGGTATCATTGGAGGGAAGGGTGGGAGAGAGGGGAACAGGCAGAAGTCCAGGACTACACCCCTCCCCCCTCACTGAACCAGAAGCAAACCCCTTGCATCATTAAATGCAACCGTAGCTGCCCCGTAATGCAGACGCCCCCCCCCTCTCCTCTTCGTGATTACGTGTGGATAAAGGTTTGTGTTATCTATCTCTATAGCACTACTTTATTTTACTTTTCTCTCCTTCTCTCTCTCTCTTTTTTTTTCTCTCTCTCGCTCACACTCACTCCTCTTTCTCTCTCCTCTCTCTCTCTCCTCTCTAACTCTCCTCTCTCTCTCACTCTCCTCTCTCTCTCACTCTCCCCTCTCTCTCCTCTCTCACTCTCCTCTCTCTCCTCTCTCACTCTCCTCTCTCTCACTCTCCTCTCTCTCACTCTCCTCTCTCTCACTCTCCTCTCTCTCACTCTCCTCTCTCTCACTCTCCTCTCTCTCTCTCCTCTCTCTCTCTCTCCTCTCTCCTATCTCCTCTCTCTCTCCTCTCTCTCTCCTCTCTCGCTCTCCTCTCTCTCCTCTCTCTCTCCTCTCTCTCTCTCTCTCCTCTCTCTCCTCTCTCTCTCTCTCCTCTCTCCTCTCTCTCTCCCTCTCTCTCCTCTCTCTCTCTCTCTCTCTCTCTCTCTCTCCTCTCTCATTCTCTCCTCTCTCTCTCCCCTCTCTCTCTCTCTCCTCTATCTCACTCTTCTCTCTCTCACTCTCCTCTCTCTCACTCTCCTCTCTCTCCTCTCTCACTCTCCTCTCTCTCACTCTCCTCTCTCTCACTCTCCTCTCTCTCCTCTCTCTCTCTCTCCTCTCTCTCACTCTCCTCTCTCTCACTCTCCTCTCTCTCACTCTCCTCTCTCTCACTCTCCTCTCTCTCACTCTCCTCCCCCTCTCTCACTCTCCTCTCTCTCTCTCTCTCTCTCCCTTTCCTCTCTCTCCTCTCCTCTGTCTTTATCTCTCCTCTCTCTCTCTCTCCTCTCTCTCTCCTCTCTCCTATCTCCTCTCTATCTCCTCTCTCTCTCTCTCCTCTCTCTCTCTCTCCTCTCTCCTATCTCCTCTCTCTCTCCTCTCTCTCCTCTCTCTCCTCTCTCTCTCCCTTTCCTCTCTCATTCTCTCCTCTCTCATTCTCTCCTCTCTCATTCTCTCCTCTCTCATTCTCTCCTCTCTCATTCTCTCCTCTCTCTCTCTCCTCTCTCACTCTCCTCTC